>JANHZT010001859.1:143444-153972 GCA_032468215.1 Stegonotus admiraltiensis | reverse complement strand
TATTCTATTCTATTCTATTCTATTCTATTCTATTCTATTCTATTCTATTCTATTCTATTCTATTCTATTCTAATGCATATCCTATGCTAGTTCAAATCATTCTATGTTGATATTTCCACTTGTGGTTTCAGATGTACAGCTGAAAGGAAATAAACTGCTGAATCACCTGATATGAGAAGGAGAGACACACACGAAAAAAGAGAAAGTGTCTCACGCCAAACACAGAGTGCATTAAGTTACATCACAAATTGTCCCTTTTGCAGCTGAAGGCAGCTTTTGTGTGTTTGTTCTTATTTGCCAGATAACAGCTGAATAATAAATGTGCTCAGGAAGACACTTTGAAACTTAGCATCTCATAAAACATTAATGTCTTATATCTCATTTAACAGACTTTTCACCATTTGCGATATTAAGCAACACCATAGTTAGAGGAGATTTCCCCAATATTCATTTTCAAGGATGGGTAATAGATTGTACTTTGCTTCAAAGAAACTGACATCCATCAATAACTTGATGGACGATATTTTTTATTTATGATTCACAATATTATTCCGAAACCTCTTCATTTTGTCGCAGAGGCTGGAGAGCATATTTGGTATTTTGAACGTGTTTTGTGGGCACTCTCACAAAATGGTTACCAGGGGCTTCCAGATCAACTATAAAGTGACTGTAATGTGGGACTAGCCCACTTCAAAGGGTTTCTCTGCCAGACAAGATACCTGCTGTCTGAGGAATGTTCTTTCGTGGATTCTTGCTTATCTTTATCCTTTGGGATATTTGTTATCAATTTCTTTTATGAAAACTTATAGAAGAGTCATTGGATGCGAGATGAGTGGCAAATAAATTTTATAAATAAATTATAAATAAGTAATAGAATCCCATTCCAACTTTCCTTTGGGTTAACTTTAAAACATACAAATAAAGGACGATTTTTTTTCCCGTTTGAAATACCCAGGCAAAGAAAAAAGATTTAGACTGCATACTAAAAATATCGCGAAATAATTGCAAGCATACCATTGTGGACTGGATACGCAGAGGGAGTCTGCTACAAGAGGAATACAGGGACCCCACAAACTGGAGATCTACAAATGGTTCATTCTGCTTTTACATGTAGTTCTTGACTTACAACCATTCATCTAGTGATTATTCTCAGTTTCAAGGGCACTGAAAAAAGAGACTTGCAACAGGTCCTTGCACTTATGACCTCCCCAGCATCCCCGTGGTCACATAATCATAATTTGGGTGATTGGCAACTGGCATGTATTTATAATGGTTGCAACCTCCTAAGGTCATGTAATTGCCATTTGTGACTTTTCCCAGCTAGCTTCTGACAAGCAAAATCAATGGGGGAAACCAGAATTGCTAAAAGCCACAGCATGGTTGACTTAACAGCAATGATTTGCTTAACAACCATGGCAAAAAAGAAGTTGTAAAATTGGGCATAATTCATTTAATAGCTGCTTTATTTAGCGTTGGAACTTCTGGTCCCAATTCTGGCCATAAATTGAGGACTAACTGTAGCTTATTCAAATGGCCATTTCCAGAATTTCTGTGGAGATTCTCAGTCATCCAGGTCATGGTTGTCTCAAAGGAAGAAAACAGGTGTTCCTAAGGAATGATGGAATGAAGAGCCTCTTTCCTGAATGCATTGAAGTTAATTGTTGAGGGCCAAGGATAAAGTGTAAGGAAGTGGCATTTTAGTCTAACAAATAAATAGTCTAATAAAATACAAAATAAAATAATCAATCAATCAACTGATCAGTTTCATCAGCTAACAGCATTCATCAGTCACAATTATATAACTTATCATGACAGAAAATTGGACAAAAAATTTAATAACACCAGACAAAGTGGTTTAATTAAAACTGGGTCTCATTTGTGTGAGTGCTCTTTCTACAGGCAATATGCCATGGGATTGGCACGTGGGTTGAAGGGATCTGATTGAAAGCGGCACTGTTTTCCAGTGTTTTTCTTCTTTATTGTTCACTTAAAAGATGGTAGAAAGCAATTTCGGCCAAACTTTATTAGAACAGTCACACAGTTTAACTAATTGTTTTGCATTCTTTGTGAACAATTCTATCCTCCCAACTGACAGTCTGTTGCAGTTGTATTAAATTAGTGTTTTCCCCTCTGAACTCTAACTTCCAGCTGAGAGCCATTTTAAACACAAATCATATAGAAGGTTACATTATGAACTTAAGATATGTATGCACCTTGCACATATACATCCTTCTATATAGTAGTAAATACTAAAGTATTTCAAACTAGAGTTAGGAAAGAGCTTAAAGTTATATTGGTAGCATCCTCCACCAATCAGATTAGCAACTTGTTATCTCGTGGCTTCTTTTCCCCATGATAGGTA
Organism: Stegonotus admiraltiensis; assembly: GCA_032468215.1. Taxonomy (NCBI): domain Eukaryota; kingdom Metazoa; phylum Chordata; class Lepidosauria; order Squamata; family Colubridae; genus Stegonotus; species Stegonotus admiraltiensis. The sequence continues at coordinate 151,610 of JANHZT010001859.1, read as the reverse complement.
AACCCTTGATCATCTTCTCTTTTGTCATCTTCAAATCCACCAGAAACCTTCTGCATAGCATCCCTTCCTCTGCAGCATGCTTCTTCGGATCATGTCCAAACAATCCTTTTCAACATTCTTTTTAGCTGCCTAAGAACTAGTCCAGTCCAGGTTTACCATGCCTTATTGGGTTTTGTTGTTTCAAACCATGGGTTGGCTGTCACTCACCCGGCTTCCAAAAACTCTGTTGCATTCATCCCTCCTGCTCAATGCTTAATCCAGTAGCCCCAGCTTTGTAGCAGCTGCAATGGCTGCCGTCCCCCGCTGCTGAGTCATAGAGAGTTTCCTCTGACCTTCGAGGAACTTGCCTGTTCCTCTTGGTCTTCTGAGGTGCCTCTCTTTCTTCCCTGTCCATGCAGGACGGTTCTGGTCTGAAGACCCATCGGCAGCGGTTCGTCAGTCTGGGTTTTCGCGGGGCTCATCAGAGCCCACTATTTTCCCGACTGTCTTGCTGTGACGCCAAACCGGGTTTTATTAAAACCAGTAACCCAACCAGTTCAGCCATTTGGGCCACCAGCCATTATTTCCATTTCCAGCTTTCTTCTCTTCCCTAGTTGGGTTTCATCCCACCTCTAATGTCAGCATGGCATATTTTACTGGTATACCTCACCTCCTATGAGAGCTTGAGAGACAAACTAACTCCTACTGTAATCTCTGTATCAGCAAAGTTTAAACAAACTGTTCTGTTTGGGTAAGAATAGGTGAAGAAGCTATGGTGGAACATTGGACCCTCCTCTTTTATGAAAAGGGTGGGGACATTCACAGGTGCCAGTGATACACAGTGTACAGATAGCTGTCTCTGGGTCAGTTTCATATGAAGATGGAAAGGGAGTAGCTTGATGCTGGTTTTCCACCTGTTGCATTGAGTGGTTGAAAGATCAAATAACAATGTGCAAGTCTTTTATTAGGAAGTTTCATTTTTTTTCTAATCAAACTATTAGTTGGTTGTATGTCATTGTATTGAATTCATACCCTACAGGTAAACTATAATTCTTCCATTACTCACTTCATGTAGTTAAAAGATCCCATTCTCTGGATTAGGGTAAATAGCTCTTACCACTTACTTTGCAGTTTACATTCCTGAATATCAACAAAAGCAACACTTGTAGAGATTTCATTGCAGCTTTAATATAATGACATTTCTTGGAGTCTTGCACAGGTTTAAAATCCTCCTATGCCATGTCATTTCCTCCTTTGTGTGACAATATAGTCAGCTAGGTCTTTGGATCTGGAATTTCACTGGTCCATGCTTCACAACAGGAATGCTTTTGGTTTCGTCCCATTTAGTTTTAAAGACCTGAATCCAAGTGGATGTACAAATGTTTTAACCAACTGGATGGATTGGGGTTTGATCCATGAGAATTTCACTAGGGACTTCCTCACTATTGTACACTTGGGCAATTCATCAGCAATATCTTTTTTGTTGTGACTGTGCACAAGGAATTTGCCTCTGAGCATTTAGTACTAGAGTCTGAAATCACAAGCATATATTGATTTCTTCTACTGACTATGGAAAAAACCAGCTAGAGCCATAACAATTCTAGAAAATAAAATAGGAATCAAGGGGATTCTTTCCACAAGTATCTTATATTATTTTTTCCCCCTTAGATTTTATATATTGACGTTTTTGGCAATACTGACAATGAATGTGCTTGGCCAAAAGTATATGTCCCAAAGCCTCATTAGATATTTTTTTTTCCTTGCCACATGTGACTTGAGATTTTCGCTGTCAAAATTCAACAAATCTTTTATAAAATACTGGGAAATTGCAGTCTGCTCTTTCAGAATGGAGCTTCTCATAAACTCTACAAAACAAAGTTTCTCAACTTTAAGATGTATGGACTCCAACTCCCAGAATTCCTTAGCCTACATGTTGCCTGGGGAGTTTTGGGAAGTGAAGTCCACACATCTTGGACTTCACTTTGATGTGTGATATGGTTGAGAAATACTGCTATGAAGATCTCCTTTTTCACAAAGACAGCTGATGTAAACAAAGCTGCTTCTTGCAATTAGAAAAGATATTGCCTCCCTGGTGGTTGAAGTACTCCCCAAGATGCTGTTAGAAATTTGTTTGGTTTTTATTGTTCAGCTGAATTTTCTTCTCTGGAGAAATCTATTTAATACTAAATGTCATGTAGATACTTTAATGAAAGTTTTTTTTAAAAAAGAATCATTTCATTTGTAAATATTTTTCTTCTATGGTGAGTGCCAAAAAGAGCATTAGAGTAGTTGAAATAATTCTCCCACAAGCAAATTGCTTCTTTTCAGACAAAGAGTTCCCTTTGGCGTCAGATTATTTTAAGTGTCTGAGAATTTCATACGGAATTTCTATCTCTAAATACCACTAAGAATCAATCTTGGTTCTTGATCAGACAAAGGATAGCGAAGATATCATGGAAAATTGTGAAATTATATGAGCAAAATTGAATTGCAATTAAAAAGTTTCCACCACACATTATTCTCTTTTTAACTGAACAATTACGAATGATCCACAATGTAATAATCATTTCAATTGCAGTCCCTGCATCGTAATTTTTAATGCCTGTGAAGGCCTGTAAATTAGCATAGGTAGTCCTCGATTTATGACCACAATTGAGCCCAAACTTTTTGTGGCTAAGCGAGACAGTGGTTAAGTGAGTTTTGTCCCATTTTATGATCTTTCTTGTGACAGTTGTTGAGTGAATCACGACAGTTGTTGTTAACACAGTTGTTAAACGAATCTGGCTTTCTCATTGACGTTGCTGGTCAGAATTTGAATTTTGATCGTGTGACCATGGGAATGTTGCAGTGGTCGTAAGTGTGAAAACAGTCACAAGTTACTTTTTTCGGTGCTGATGTAACCTCAAATGGTAACTAAATGAATGGTTGTAAGTCAAGGACTATCTGTATACCTTCTTTGTCTTCATTTTGTTTAAGGAGAACAAGATTAGTGAGCTTTGCCAAGTATGATTCACTAGGATTTTGGCTGTTACGATTTTTCACTGGCTGCTTTAATATGCTGATTATTTTTTTCTTTTCATTTTACTTAGGTAACCAGTGTTTTTCCTGGGGATGGAACGAGCATGGCATGTGTGGCAACGAAACAGAAGAAAATGTTTGTCTTCCTCAGCCTGTGGAACCTCTTAGTTTTTCAGAGTTGCTTTTAATTGGATGTGGAGCCGGACACTCCTTAGCATTTTGCTCTTTAACAAGCCTGGACATAACACCCTCTGCACAATTTTAAATTCACCCAGAGGTTTGTCTTTGGTTAATAAAATGCAGTTAATGTCAAAGCAATTCAGTCATACTAGCCATGGCAAGATTATCCATGTTATATACTGACATAGTCATTTTGCTGGGTTCATATTTAAAAGAAAGAGGAAGGGTTTTTTTTTAAATTTTTGCTTTTGTTTGAGGGGAGCAAAGTATGAAATCACATTTAGGTGTGATGAAATGAAACAGAATGTGCTTTATTTATTGTCAAGCATGAAAAACCAGATTTACATGCAAAGCTTCTAATGAACTGATTTATTACTACGGCCTATACACAGGAGTCTCTTGATACTAAGAGTTAGCACCTGGGCAGAACTAGATAAGTATTAATGGCAGACAAGGGTGGGTTGGACTTAGTTCGCTTGTGGCTACAAAATCATTCTAAACTGATGCCTAGTTTAACTCCTCCCCCTGGTTCTGCCAGTCTCTCCTACATTTATTGATATCAAGCACATGGTTACCTCAGGTAGTCCTTGCTTAATGACTGCCCTGTTTAATGATTCTTCAAAATTATGATGGTGTTGAAAAAATAACTTTATGACCAGTCCCTGCACTTGCAATGTTTACAGCATTCTGCGGTTATGGGATCTCCAATTGTACACCTCATAGCCAGCTTCCAACAAGCAAGGTCAATGAAGAAACCAACAATAAAATTATAAGTCACAATCATCTGATGGCTTGCTTAAAGACTGTGTTGGTTAGCAACAGAATTGCCGGTCCCAATTATGATAATTAAGTGAAAGACTACCTGTCCAGTTTTTATCCAAGAAAATATACTGGAACATTAGTCTCAATATCGAAGATTTATAATTGGACTATACTGTTTCATCAATACAAATGCAATCAGATATAGAGACTTCCAAGTGAGAAAAATGGTGAATTGATGCTTCTCTGAAAGGGTAGGGATGCTGAGGATGGAATTATGCCTGCCAGCAAGGCCATTCCAGACAATGAAAAGCTAAAAAGACTGCCCATGGGTGCTCTGGATAGCAGTTCCTTATGAGGAAGCCTGCAGCACCCAAAAGGATTCTACAGGCACCTCATGAGTGAAGTCCCTGGAGCCAAGGAAGATCTGACTTGCAGCCTCAATGGAGCCTTTAATGGATACCAAGTCCCACTTTCTTAAGCACTTCAGATGGTAGCTATTTAACAACTAAAGAATTCCCTGGAATAGCAGTTTAACTGGACCTTCTGTGTTTAACAGAAAAAGAACAGATTTTTTTCTCCAGGAATTAACTTGCAGCAAAAAGCACATTAAAAGCTTGGACTATTCAAGTTTTAAACAAATATAGGGACCAGTAGACTGTAGGTTCCTGTACATTTATTAGAAGAGATACCCACAATGGTGGAGTGGAATGTGAGGAGAGTAGAACTGACTGAAATGGCTAAATTGACTTGTCTAATTAAAGAAGGAACAATAATATTTTTTAAATAAAAGAATGGAAACCCTTTATGGACTTTTTGCTGCAAATGGACAAAAGTTTGTGGTTTTGGGATTTACTGATTAAAAAGCATTGTTTACAGGAAGACAGCATCCAAAATATATAATTTCAGAGGCTGGAAATGGTGAATAATTATGCTAGTAATGGCTTGCCTTCAGAGGTTGTGGGTGCTCAGTCACTGGAGGTTTTTAAGAAGATATTGAACAGCCACATGTCTGAAATGGTATAGGGCAGTGATGGCTAACCTTTTTGCCATCATGTGCCAAAAGTGGGGGGAGTGCGGGGGGTTGCATGCATGTATGCCCACACCCATAATTCTATGAACCCCGCCCCCCGTGCATGCGCGCACGACCCCCTACACTCCCCCCACTTTTGGCATGCAATGGCACTGTGGGCCCAGTAGGCCTATTTTTCACTCTCCCCAGGCCCTAGAGCCTTTCTAGGAGCCTGGGGAGGGTGAAAAAGGCCTTCCCCACACCCCCGGAGGCCGTCCAGAGGCCGGAAACAGCATATTTCCTGACTTCCAGTGGGCCTAGAAGGCCTGAAAATCAGCTGGCCGGAACTGAGCTCGCGTGCCCACCAATAGGCGTGTATGCCCACACCCATAATTCTATGAACCCCGCCCCCGTGCATGCGCGCACGACCCCCTACACTCCCCCTGCTTTTGGCACGCAATGGCACTGTGGGCCCAGTAGGCCTATTTTTCACTCTCCCCAGGCCCTAGAGCCTTTCTAGGAGCCTGGGGAGGGTGAAAAAGGCCTTCCCCACACCCCCGGAGGCCGTCCAGAGGCCGGAAACAGCATATTTCCTGACTTCCAGTGGGCCTAGAAGGCCTGAAAATCAGCTGGCCAGAGCTGAGCTCGCGTGCCCACCAATAGGCGTGCCATAGGTTCGCCATCACTGGTATAGGGTCTCTTGCTTGAGCAGGGGGTTGGATTAGAAGTCTTCCAAGAGGTCCAATTCTATTCTGTTGTATATGTTCTGTTATCTGCTGCAAAGAAGATTGGAAGTTGCTTCTTTAGATATCTTTCTTCTTTGTCTCACTTTTTCATTTATTTTTTTATATCTCCTACACACATGCATATATACGCACATAAGCAATCAAGTATGTAGTAGAATATATTGCCAAACTCATGGTTCCTTGTTATCTCTCTACATTTTACTGGCTATTGACTGGGTGTTTTGCTGGGTCACGAATCCAGATGGCCTTTGAATTAGTTCAGTATCTAAGTGGCAGCATTACTTTTCCTTTGTTCTTTGGGCATTCCTGGATTGAATGCCCATCTCCTATATTTTACAAGTCAAACTCCTGAATATATTTATTAGAATTGTGCAGCCCTTTTGATTCAGTTTCAATCATATGCAGGTCTGTGATCATAACACCTGCCTATACCTCTTTGAAACTTTCATGTCTTTTCTCAGGATTTGATGGATACCCTGTGAGAGATAGGGGAAAATATGGCTGCTTTAAAGAGTTGCTACATTTGCTCTTCTGTGCCTTCTAAAGCCCTTTTTTGGAATTGAATCATAGCTTTTATATGTATATATTAGGTCGTAGAAGGGGCATAAATACAATAGCAGCCTTCACAAATAAGCTAGTTAATTAAAAAAAAAGTTTTATTTTCCTAGACTGGAGTTTGTCATATGTATAAAATGCAGACATTTTGGAGTTCTGTGCCACATCAACTGAATCAGTGATAACAGTACTCTAGCAATCCAGGATTTTGTGTTAATAGTCTGATACTCTGTAAGCCTAATCTGTTCCATCTGTTTACAGCCAATTTATTCAGAAAGCCAATTAAGACGGATTAGCAAGATCTGTTTAGCCATTTGTGATCTCTGTTACTTTACCTGTAGGTATGTTACCAGAAATTATTATGGCGACTACTCCTTTTATACAGTACATACCCTAGTCAACATAAATCATAATGAACATACACAAATATATTTGGTAGAATGCAGTATTGCAGGCTAACTCAATGCTCACTGCCAGGAGTTCAATACTGATGGGCTCAAGGTTGACTCAGCCTTCCATCCTTCTGAGGTTGGTAAAATGAGGACCCAGATTGTCTGGGGCAATAGGCTGACTGTAAACCATTTAGAGAGGACTATAAAGCACTATAAAGTGATATATAAGTCTAAGTAGTATTACTATTGTTATTGACCTGGTTAACATAGAGGCTACATGGTCATGTATCAGAGATGCTCTAGTACAGGAGTGTCAAACTCACGGGCCAGATGCGTCACATGCTGGCCATGCCCACCCATTTTAGCAAAGGAGGGAAAAGTTGCAATACGTCACATGACGACGTGTTGTCACGAGTTTGACACCCCTACATCTACCTCTAGTAGATCCTGCATTAAGCAAGGGAATGAACTAATTAGCTCCTTCTAACCCAATGAGATTAAATGGGGTGACAAAAAGTCTTCTATTATGCTCTCCCTCGGATTGCACCATAACAATTCAATAGCGCAGAAAGATGTTCAATCTGATGAGGAAGATTGCTTGAAAGAAAAAAAGTAGAGTATTCATGAAGTGTCCTTCCAGCTGTCTTTGTTTTGTTTTTAATCATCATCAGCACTCAGAAATCATTTCATAATGTTGAGCATGCTATAAACTATTTTACCTCTTCATGTTTTTGCTGACATCCTTTTGCAGAAGGATTTTTTTTTAAAAAAAAGTCATGTTCTGCTATTAGGCTTGCTTGTATTGAGGCTATTAAACTTTTTATCTCAAGCTCTTGATTAGGCATTTGCTTGTTCTATCTGTATATCCTTGGCTACAGGGAAAGATTATGAATGGAATTTTCTTTCACAGCTGCATTTTTTGTCCCTTTTGCTCCTCTTCCTTTTTATTTTTCCTTTTTATTTTACCTCCTAAACTTGAGTTCATTTAAGGTGTACACCTTCAGTGATTTACACTATTGTTAATTCTGTGCTGTGTATCTATTGTTTGCATTTGTTAATTTTTTTTGCATAATAAAATAAATAGAATTTCTTTCCTTTGCCCTCCTTCTTTATTTGCATATTATTAACAGTAAAATGACTGATTAGTTGTTTAATCTGTGTAAGGGGCATCAAGATGCATTGCAGAATATTTAATTATTTTTGATCATGTATATATTTTATTTTTATCATGTAATTTTTTTTTAAACTTTCATTTATTTTTTGAGGGGGTTGGCCTTTTGATATGAGATAGATGGATAGAACAATCTTTTCCTCACTGTTTTTGATGTTAATTATATTCCGAGCCTGTTGAATCAAAGCAAAGGCCCACCAGGTGCCCTGGGACAGAACTAGAAACCTCACATCCTTATGTGCCCTTCTGAATCTATGTATGCAACCCAAATTGTCACGGTTGACTCAGCCTTCCATCCTTTTGAGGTAGGTGAAATGAGGACCCGGATTGTGGGGGCAATAAGCTGACTTTGTA
>JANHZT010001859.1:109963-122721 GCA_032468215.1 Stegonotus admiraltiensis | reverse complement strand
TGGGTAAAATGAGGACCCGGTTTGTGGGGGCAATAAGCTGACTTTGTATAAACTATACAAAAGTATGAAGGCTATTGGTTAACACATTGTAAGCCGTCCTGAGTCTCTGGAGAAGGGCAGCATATAAATTAAAATAATAATAATAATAATAATAATAATAATAATAAAAAATAGCTAACAGCTCCAAGGTCACAAATATGAAGGAAGAGGGTATACTGGAGGGAGATGCAGAAGAAAGCACAAATTACCTACTCTTGAAAATGAGTAGGGAGAGATATGGTGGTTCAGAATAGAGAGGGAACACACACTTTATTCCTAGATTCATTTAACTTGTTCAGCAAATCTATTATAAAACACGACAAGACTGGAAGAGATGTCAGCTAGAACACAATTCACGCTAGAAACACTAATGACTGAGTTACACCTAGAGAAGCCTACTTTCTTAGCTGAAGCAAAAAGCCTGAAATGAGCTCATTAAAGAAGCAAACCTGGAAAGGGAACAATATGGATTAAAGTTAAAGATTAAAGTTACAAAGGTAACGCCAACTGGCTTGCTAATGAACTCATAGTTGATGCGAGGGAGTGAATGTAGATGATAGTTTTGATTTTCTGGGACTCAGAAATAAAAACAGACAGCCGAGTCATTTGATTCATGGGAAGAAAGCACGGTTAGACAAGATCAAGGGTATTTCTGTGACAACAAAAATCAAAATAATTAAAGTAACAGCTGTACGTTACTAACATATTACTAAGCTTTCCTTTAGCTTTCCTTTAGTAAAGCTAAACTTTAGTAACATATCACTTAAGAGTAATATGCAACTCTGAAAGCTGGATATTGAGAGAGATCAAAAGATAGAACATAAATGATTTAAATAATAGATTTAGAAACCATTATTAAGTACCATGGACTTCAAGAAAATCCTGTTGGCCTTTGATGAAATAATGTCCTGATTAGTCACTTGAAGCGATGACTAAAAAGCAGAAAGTCACATTTACTTTGGACTATAGATGTGAGCAGGCAATGGAGTAGAAAAAATAACAACGCTTGGCAAAATTGAGGAAAGTGGAAAAAAGAGAATAGAACAGATGAATCAATGGGGTTTAGGAGTTGCCTGGACTATCCTGGGGGAAATATGAATTATTGGTTGTAGCAGGTTGAGATGGTGGGCATTTATCTGCATAATTGCCAAAGACCAGACCTGACACAATGGAATCAAACTTAAAAAATATTTTTTTTTAAAATAAAGGATTTTTAAAATTAACTGAAAAATAGGAGTTTCTTTCTTTGTAAAAATCAATGTTTGTTTATGCACTAACTGGGATCAAGTTATTTAGCTATTAGTTTAGTTCCAAATGAAAATATTGGTTTGATTATATACATGGTTTCATTAGATGTGATAAAATTCTAATACAATTATACATTTAACTGTTTTTGTGAAATTGCACTTTGCACTGTTAAGTTTAGAATTTTTGGGTTCTTGAGCTGAATTGTTAATATCCTTTTTGTTTGCTCTTCTTCCCACCCCATCCCTTACCTTTATGTGTATTTCTAATGGAATTGTTTTTAGTTACTCATACTTTAATCAACGTGGCTTAAGTTAGGCTCAACTAATATATGATAAATTAGGATCCAGCCTTCTTCATTCAGAATGATACATCCATATATTTATTTCTCTGTTGTTGAGAAATAAACACAAAAGCACTATCAAGATTTGCTTCATTGAAAACAAAAGGGACATCTTCAGTCAGGCTCTAGATCAAAATGTTTGTCTGCCTTGTGCAGCAGACTGTGCTCAGAAAGAAACATTAGATACCTATGTGTACCAGAACTCCAGTGGAATTCCAAAAGGATTCCAACTCTGCTCCATTGTTTGCTGTGAAAGGAGATGACTCATTCTGGTACTAAGTACCTTCCCTTAGGAGTAGTTCCACTGAAAACCATGGACTCATTTTGATTTTTAAGGGTAGGGTAGCACATTTGCCATTAATTATAACAGAGAAGAATTACAGAAGAGACAAGAAAACTCAGACAAGTAATGATGACGTGAGAAAATGACAGCTTAGAAAGATGATGGATACAAGTACAGCTTCGAGCTATGACAGAAGTGATTTTGAAAGCAGTAGTGGAATCCTCTTACAGCGGATACATTTTGGAATTATTCTGCTGGAGAGCTATGCAACTTAACTTGTTTTCCATGCAGATAGTACTAAAGAGAGCAACATAGCCAATTAGTGCCATGTTGCATCAAGTACTTACTTTTTCTTTTGGTATTTATACCTTTTTCATCAGGATTTGTGTGTGTGTCACAACCTCAGTGGAGTTTACCTACAGCCTGTGATATCCCTTGTTGTGTTGGATTTAAAGAACTGTACTCTAATGTCCTTCTGTTGCCCAGTATGGAACTCAGGTTGATTACAATTGAAGAAAAACTTCAGAATATAAAATGTGACAGTCTGTAACATACATAAGTTGGAAGCAACATATAGGAGTAAATAAATAAAGAAACAAATAAATAAACCAAATAGTGAGAAAGAGAGAAAAAGAGAAACATGAAGAACATGTAAAGACTTCAGTTGTTTCTACACAGAAGCTGATTTTAACTATCTCAAAACTTTATACTTTTAGCTTTTTGAACCAAAAAGTAATATTGCTTTTTCATAAAACTTAGAATTATCTTATGCATGTATCTAAGTGTGTGATTCAATGTCATCTTTCTAGCAATAGAGCTTATCTTGATAAATTTCAGCTTAGCATACTAAACCCAAAGGCCCTTAAACCCAACCTACCTGTGAGTAGTTACTCACCAGCGTGTTGAATTGGATCCCTCCAGGAAGTGTAGGTCCCAGTAAAGATCTTTCAGCAAATAACCTCTCTCAAATCTTACTGGTCAAAACTGTGATCTCCCTCCTAGACAATACCCCCATTTTTAGAGACACATTATCTCATATCTCTAAAAATGAATGAGGTAGCACAATGGTTTACTAACTGCTGAAGCCAAGGGGTTAAAATAAGTATGAGAAGGTCAGGCAGTCTTTCATTTACAGGTCACTCTGGAAAGTTTCAGTTGGGTAATCCTGAAAAAAAGGTTTGTTCCCAGCAGCACTTCCCAAAATGTATCTCGGAACTTGAAGTGGTCTTGCAGTACTTACGGCCCATCATAGATAGTGGCCTTATCTATGAAATCATACTAAAACCATAGCGATGCTCTGTTACAATGCGCTATGCACAAGTCAGACATTGAAGGATATTATATTACATTCAATGTACAGCTGGGAGAGGGAGATTTAATGTGGGTACTACCTCTCCCTGTTACCCTTTAAGATCCCTGAGTTTAGATACATTCTTAGATAATAAACACTGCAACATGGTGATCATCTATGCCATTCATGGAGTGGAAATGAAAGTGAAGGACCATGAGCGCAAGAATGGTTAGTTAATGAAAATAGCAGATGCAGAAGGACCTTAGCAGAAGTTTACATCATGTATAAGAGAGTAAGAAAAAGTACACTGAAAAGATCCCTATGAAATGATTGTTTGCTCCCTTTTCTAGTTGTGCAAGCTAACCATCATTTGTTTTCTGTTCGTGGCCTAGTATACACTTTTATCACCAGCTCTAGGATTCAAATCACCAGTGCTTTAGGCTTTCCATCTTATTACAAGTTCTGATTTTAAGACATAATTCCGAATACTGATCAGATTATTATCTTGGATTGGGGGGTGGGGTTTGGCACAGCTGCTTTGATGTTGATCAGCACTGGTGCAGAAAGTGACTATTGAAGGTCAAATGGCTGTCAACGTGACCTGTGATTGCATCATTTTCAAGTGAAGCAAATAGATTTGGATAATGCCAAAAGGTAGAGAGATGCTCATTTTGTTCCTACCCAGTTTCAATTGGGTGACTGACATTCACATTCACAAATTTCCAAAGTCAACTACATAACATTGCTGCTAGGCTTTCATTGCATGCAGAGTGAATGATTGTCCAATCTTGGTATTTAAGGAGCTGTAACACAGTTGCCTCTATTTATTAGTCACACAAGACTGAATCCAGGATTTAGACATTCCTAGACAGCATTGTACTGCTGAAACTAGAATTTCAAATTGGGATGATCATAAACAGCCTCGTCATTGAGTTATTTCTTTTAAGTACAAAGGCATGGAATTGGAATATGTTGAAAGGACAGCCAGGGTAGTATCACAGTGAATGTGAAAGCCTAGAACCAGGGAACGTCAGGATCTAATTTACCTCAGCCACTGAGGGGGTTAATTTGTGTCAGTCCCTATTTTTTAACCTAATCCCTCAGTATACTGTAGATAATTTTGGAGGAGAAAACACAAGGCATCCTATTCAAACTCATATGTTTTAATAAAGAAATGTAGACTTTTAGACCATTATGATTGATACTAGGGAGACAAGTTAAATCAAGGTTGAATGAAACATTCCAGTAATGATTCAAATTCAGTGCAAATTTGGGAAATAAGTAAACAAGTCTTCAAATTTTGTTCAGTTCCTACTTGTGTTCTCTATCTCTGGCATAGCAAAAGCAGAGAGCCAAAGGGAAATTGACTTTCAATTAAAATCTGGAAAAATCTCACTTTCATGCCTCAAAAGAATCAAAAATAGCAACAGGTCATTGTTTATGCTTTGCTGTTTCAGTTCAGAATGGATCCATCCCAAATGATTCTCTATAAGATGTGAATAAGCATTATAAACTCTGTATAATAAAGCTGCATCCATCAGCCATATTTTCCTCCTTAACCTCATCATGCTTTAGACTTCAGTCTTCCTATCATATGCTATCATGCAATCACACAATGAGTTTCTCCAGCCTCATCAGTCTCAGCAGAGAAATGTTTAATGTAATGTTAGCGAGACCTCAAAAAATATTTCTCAATCTAACAGGCACAAGGGAGAAAGATTGCTATGTAAACTCCATATTCATGGTGTACTCATGGAAATGTAATGTGTATATATCCCTTTCCCTGGTCTATGCGGAGCTGAATCACACTTATGCCTTGATCATTGCAGCAAACATTGTTAAATTAAGTGATTGAAACAAAAATAGCATTGTGCTTTTTTTGGTCTTTGTTTCTTTTCGTAAACAAAGGGCTTGTTCACATGAAATCTCTGGTGATTTTTTTTCTCCCTCTTGAAAAGGTCTGAAATGCAAATTGTCTGCTCTTGGTCCTGATAAATTTATCAAGAAGGGCAAGGGCTCCAGTCCAAAGAACATGAAAATAACTAGCCCCAAATTAAAACAAATAAGCATTTATTATATCAGTTATTTAAGTTAGTTATAAACCTGAAGACTGGAATATCTTCATTTTTGTCTTAAGTCTAATACCTGTCTGGGCATGTAATGAGTTGGGGTAGAATTACCATTTAATGAAGGATAAAGTTTAGGGTTATTCTCATTGGGATGGAGCAGTTGACTTCTACTGAGCATAACCACTGGTTCTGCTTGATGCATATTGTTTTTATTAAATGGAAGCAATTCCACTTCCAAGTTTCCCCTGAATATATTGGAGATGGACTCAGGGGCCTTCTGCATGCGAAGAAGAAACTTGACTCGTAAGTGATGATATGTCCCAATTGTATAGTTCCATTTGGATTAGGAAATGGGAGCATTGCTATAGCTGTGGACATTGCAAATACACTCTATGGTCCACCAGTTTTTTTCTGTAATTAAAACAGCGGGAAGCTGTTTTCCTGCAAACAACTGTTTATACCTATAGATTTTCTAGACTGCTTGTGGACTCACATGGGGGCCCACAGGCATTCTTAGGAAATAATAATGGTGGCTGACTGCAGAGATTCCAGGAAAAAGGCAAAATTGACATGAGATTACAGACTGCATTTTGAACATAGGGGAAGGAGAAATTATTAGAGGGGATGGCAGGAAGCACCATCACTAACCTGCCATTAGATACATGGGGGTGTTTTGTGATGAAACATATCAATGAATGTGAGTAGGTAAGTGCTTTTTTGGCAGCCATTTTGTGAAAGTGCTCACCCCAAGAGCTGAAAACTGCAAATATGCTCACCACATACAACATCTTGCCTGACTTTTACTGCATTCAAATATACCTCGTTGGCTTAATAATTTTGCTTCTGTGCAACTAAGATCAGGAATCACTTTTTCCTTCAATAAGGCAGAACAGTTCTACTGAAGTAAACTATCCATTATGAGGTAGGTAGTGCAATCTATAGTGAAGCCAGTTATGCGGGTTCTAATGAATCCTCCAAACAGAGACAGCTAGACCATCCTAAATGAAATGGTGTGGTACTTAGGCTCATATCACCTTAGTCAACAAACAGACATATTATCCTCTATCATACCTTTACTACATGGTTAGACTTGGCCTGAGCTCATTTGTTTCAGCTCATCTGGTAGCCTAGAACAGGTTCCTTACTTTTAAACACTGGAAAGTTGCACCAAGCACAGGAAGAACATCAAATATTTCTCTTAGACAGTTGACAGCTTGATATCTGATGCACAAATGCACCCATTTTACTCTTTTCAGTAGCCTTTTAATCACTCCAAAACTCTTTAGAAAAAAAAATCTGCCTCTTCCTTAATATGGACTGTAAAAGCTGGAGAAAACAGAGACTTGTGCAAACATGAAGGAATATTTTTGCACTGGAATTTACTAGTGTTACTAGTGCTACTACTAGCAGCAGTCATTAGAGGGAGATTCAAATAAAATTTGGGATATTTTAATACGTTAAGAGTAGAATAAACTAATTTTAAAATTTCGTACTGCACCAGAAACTGACTACCGCTGATCAATATCTTATTGCAAGGTGCACAGAACATTCATTAAATCTGCCTCTGAAGCAGCTTACTTCCTTGTATTCTATACAACAAAGTAGTAGCTGATCACTACATGGTAGGAATTATAACAAAATTGTAAAGAAAGCATGTTTCTTCAGATATGAAAATGAAAGTAATTAAAGAAACCCAGGATAAAGTGGGCATCTACAGTCGTTCTTAGATACTATCTGTTTCATAGGTCAACATCCCCTGATAATTGGGTATTGGTTGTGATTCTCTTTTGGTTGCTTTTCATTTCTAGAATTGGGTTTAGCTTATGATGGCATTCGTATACAGGGAATAGGATTTACTTTATCACCTTGGAATCTCCAGATCACTTTATTCTGGATATGACAGAAGCCTCCTCAACTCCTTAATGCCTCCCCTGTCAATTAAGTATTAAACATTTGCTTCTATTGTATTGAATAAACAACCAGGTACTGTAATCCAACTCTATTAAACAAATTACAAATGGGCTCTTGGAGTTGATGAAAAGCACAAACAAACTGTTGACTTTAAGGCTCATGCATGCAAGCTGGCCAATTTTTTTCTGCACATAACCCTTTTCATGTATAGAACCATTTGTTGACGTCCTAACATGAACTGGGCTGCATAGAAGTTCTAGCCCAGTCATAACCAGTACAAAAGAGCTGCTTGGCTAATATCATATACAGTACAGTTCACTTCATACTGCACATAATTCCACATGTGAGAAGAAATAGACCAATGATAACAGATGGCCACAGACCTTTTTTTTTTTTAACACACAAGGGTCACATATGATTTTAGGGCCTTCATGAAAACCAACTGGTTCTCTGGATTATAGGCACCCAATAAGCAGGGACATTGTTCAACAATTGGAAGTATGCAGCATACTGCTTCATAAGCATTGTTTTATCGTCCCTGTGTTACAGAATCATACATGTACTTCTTTACCCATGAAGAAGTTGCATTATTCTTGGTGATGACTTTGTGATAAGCATTTGCAACCTGAGAAGAATGCGTAGGTATGTGCAAAGGGTAAAATAGTAAAGAGGCAGTCATTTGCATGGATTGTGGCCAGCCTGGAGCAATGGAAGTCTTCAAATTAAATTAAAGGATTAAAAAAAAAATCCACAGGAAAGAACAGAGGCAAAAATGAAAACGTTACCCATCTGGATGGATTTTCAAGTTCCACAACGAAATAACTGAAAAGTTGTACTATCTCTTTGTCATCTCTTAGAAATTAGCATTTGGCACTGGTGAAGCCACACACACACAAAGGAAAGTTATACTTCTTTTGTGTTCTTTCAATAGCATCCGCATGCATGGCTATGAGATGGAAAGAGAAGAGTCCTCACCGCATGGAGCAATAAATTAGATTTTCCACAAAAGTAAACAAATAAATGGTACTGCAAGACCATCATAAGCTCATCCTTTTAAACAGATTCTTACCCCTAAAGTTTAGCATGAACTGCTGTATAAATGATTATTTTTTTTCTCGATATATACCAATCAGAAATGCCCCACCCCCAACACTTAGGCTGAATATTGCACATGGCTTGCAACTTACATTGATTTCACCAGCCCAAATAATTGGTGTCTGTTTTTTCTTAAAATTACAATTTTTTCCACAGAATAGGTCAATGATATTCCATGGATAGAGGTAGATTATGGGGTTGAACTAATCAGATCAAAGCCCTGTATGTTTGTGTGCTCTTTGAGGAGTCTCATAAAACTGAGATAGTCCCATAACTGACCACTAGCCATGGAATATTATAACATATTCCATGATGACTAGTATTTTTATTCCCCAACCTCTATGTTGAACCAATGTGAAAAATAGTTTAGTCCGAATGGGATTATTTTCTTATTGCTTTCATTTATCCCTATGGTTTTTTTTTTTTTTAAAAAAAGATACCCTGTGAGATTATCGCTCAAGGCTCTTCAGAAGAAATCTGCCCCCAATGGCCACCAGGCTCCCCTTTTTCCATCAGCCTTTTAATAGTAGATGGTTGAAGAAGCTGTTGATTGTAGACTAAGTTTTCAGACTAAGAAAGCATTGATGAGCCTTGTGTTTTGAATGCTAAGTGCTAAGCTTCTGTATGATCCTACTGAGTTGGAATTGCCTGCCACAGAATAAAATCCTTATGTTTAGCTTTGTTCCTTTCTGAACCTCATCACATGTCTTTAAGAAATCTAAGCTGCCATTCTAATAAGTAAATAAGTAAACCACTTGGGGGGCGGAGTGTTTTTCTTATGGATCTGCATGTAGATGTAAGTTACTGTTCGCTTTGTTCTTCTAATCCCCCAAATCCTTGGTTTTCTGCAACTTTAGAAGTAGCTAAGTAGAAAAGGAAAGTAGCTAGCTAGGGGAAAATGTATTGTTATGTTTGTGTTTTCTTTCTGGGGCAAAAGCTGTGCCCTTGACTGCTAATATGCTAGGCAGCAGACAATCTTTGCGAAGCATCTTGAAATAAAAAATGTAGTCTGTCAGTGAAAATAATAGAACTCTGAAAATATTCCTCAATCTAGTTATTCCTTCAGAGCCTTTAAGTATCCCGTTAAACAGGACTGATCTGAGGGCTCCTAACAAACCTGTGCAGTGCTAAATTTTGTTCATCAACTTCTCCTGTTTGTCACCTGTCCCTGCAACCTGTACGTCCCACACATGATTCCATTTGTGGTAGTGGGACAATAATGGGACAACGTGCTATCCATTGGGCTAAGAATGCAGTCCGACTGAATCTTTCAAGCTCTAGAAAGGATGGAGATTAAAAGTCAGATGGACATTCCTCTAAGAGGTTTCCTACCTGCTCTGTTAATTTCTAACATTTCTTCTTGGGCGAGTGGGCATGTGTCGCTCTGAGTACTGTGGTGTGGAGAGTTTATGACAGATTTACAATAATTGGGGGATCCCAGCTGGGGCGGCCGCGGGATATGCTTCTTTTTTTTCTTTGGTAGCTTCTGCTTAGCCATAGCTAAGGAGTAATACATTCCAAAATTGTTCACAATGACAGGTACAGGCATGGCAATGGTCAGCACGCCCGCGAGAGCACAGAGGGCCCCCACCAGCATGCCTGACCAAGTCTGAGGATACATGTCTCCGTAGCCCAGGGTAGTCATGGTGACAACAGCCCACCAGAAGCCAATGGGGATATTTTTAAAATGTGTGTGTTCGCTGGCACTAGGATCGTTGGGTTTAGCACCTATTCTCTCAGCATAGTAGATCATCGTGGCAAAGATTAAGACGCCCAGTGCCAAGAAGATGATGAGCAGCAAGAATTCATTTGTGCTGGCACGGAGAGTATGACCCAAAACCCTCAGTCCTACGAAATGGCGAGTCAGCTTGAAAATTCGCAGAATTCGCACAAACCGGACCACCCTCAAGAAGCCCAAGACGTCCTTAGCGGCTTTGGAAGACAGGCCACTGAGTCCAACCTCCAGGTAAAAAGGGAGAATGGCCACGAAGTCAATGATATTCAAGGTGTTTTTGATAAATTCCATCTTGTTGGGGCAGAAAATGACCCTCATCAGAAACTCAAAAGTAAACCAAATCACGCAGACCCCTTCAATGTAGGTCAGGAAAGCTTCCGTCTCAGTCTCCTGATAGACCCGCACCTGGGTGTCATTGCCAACAATTTCCTTCTCTGTCTTGTTAACGATAGGATTAAATCTCTCATGGGTCTCGAGGCAAAAGGTGGTGATGGAAACCAGAATGAAGAAGAGGGAAGCAAATGCGATGTACTGTAGAAAGGAAAAAAAAAAAAGAAGAAAATAGTTAGAGAATTAAGTTTCTTTGGGAAGGATAGAAAGACCACCAAGCATAGAGAGATCCATTTGTGACTCATTTAAGAAAATAAGGCTGGCACAAACACCTAAATGCAGATTCTTGGTACTCATTCAGTAAAGTAATCTGGTCTGGCCTAGTTAATTTATGAGCAAAGAGAAGGCTCATGTACAATTCAGGAACCATCCCGGGAATCTTCGTCTCATTCTCTTGTATCGAATTTGATTTGTGGGTTCTCTCTTTTTTTTAAAAAAAAAATAGCATGTTTACATTTTGCTTCAAAGAGGAAAGTGGATGTTGTTTCGGCCACTCAACACTCTGGAATCATAAAAAAGAGGCATTATATTAAATGCAGGAAATGAAAAGAATCAGGCCAATTGTTCATTTAATATAGTGGAAAATTCCCAATGTTTATCACTGTATCTCATGACAGATGATACTACTACAGTTAGTAAATTTTAGCACTGAGGGGGGAAAAGATATTAAAAGTTGCACTATTTTAGGTCATAGCCTTGTTTTAGCTTGGAGATCAGAGCATTTTATTTGTTGCAAGCCTTCTTGGATATCTGCATTAAAAGCAAAACAGGTCATAAATTCAAATAAAGGAAATGCAGCAATGAATAAGATGGTAGGCAATTTTTTTAAAAAAATTGGGAGGTGTTAATCATCGGTATAACTAGAAGAAAAGTCTGATACTTAAATGATACCAGATATCATGATCAAAGTTTTCAAAATAGAGGGAAGATCTGTACATTTGCAAAATTTGTTTGGAACAAGGTGCTGAATGCTTTATGATAACGTGTGTGTGTATGTGTATCTATTTCTATATCTGTCTCAGTCTCTATCTCTATCATCTCTCTCCATATCCGTATCTATAATCTAATTACAGAATATCTGAAGAAACATCTAGTGAAAATGGGAGATACTTGCATTCTCTGAATTGCCCTTATGCTGTAAGAAAGCAGTGAAAACATCTTGACATTTCAAATTGGATGTTTCATATATTTTCTTTTCTTTTGAACAGAGCTGCTAGTATGCTTTAGATTAAATATTATATTGTTTAATGTTGTAACACCAGGAACTTCACAAACTTAAAATCCCAGTTGTTCAGTCCATTATCCCCCCCACGTATGCTGTTTCATACACATGACTTGGTGCTGACATGAAGCCCTGATACTGCAAAGCCCTTGTTCCAAGAAATTCAGCTAAAACATCCAGCCAAAGTCACAGGGTTTTATAAACAGAAAATCAGGAATGCATAATTTATTACTGTACAACACTTGAAACTTACTAATGTCAGGTGACTATTTAAATAACAATTTAAATTATTTTTAATTAATTATAATTAAGTGTGTGTGTGTGTGTGTGTGTGTAATTAAATTATTAAATTATTATTTCTATACCAAGCAAATAGATCAACAGATGATGCTGTTAATATGGCTCTGCATCCTACAACATCTTGAATCTCCAAAGACCTATGCAAGGGTCCTCTTTGTAGACTTTAGTTCAGCATTCAATACCATCATTCCAGACACACTTCTAACTAAGCTAAACCAGCTACAGGTACCTGAACACACTTGCAAGTGGATCATAAGCTTCCTAACAGACAGGAAGCAGCAGGTGAAGTTAAGCAGAATCGCATCAGATACCTGTACAATTAGCACAGGGGCCCCCAAGGCTATGTGCTCTCCCCACTTCTCTCTGGATACCAATGACTGCATCTCTAAAGATCCATCTGTTAAACTACTGAAGTTCGCAGATGACACAACAGTCATTCAAGACAATGGTGAATCTGCAAACAGATGGGAGGTTGAACAACTAGCCTCGTGGTGCGACCAGAACAATCTGGAACTGAACACACTCAAAATGGTAGAAATGGTGGTGGACCTTAGGAGAAACCCTCCCATATTACCACATCTTACAATACTAGACAACACAGTATCAACAGTAGAGACCTTCAAAGTTCTAGGTTCTATCATATCTCAAGACCTAAAACAGACACCTAACATCAAAAAGGTACAACAAAGAATGTTCTTTCTGCACCAACTCAGTAAGCTCAAACTGCCCAAGGAACTGCTGATACAGTTCTACAGAGATATTATTGAGTCTGTCATCTGCACCTCTATAACTGTCTGGTTTGGTTCTGCAACCCAACAAGACAGACACAGACTTC
>JANHZT010001859.1:0-13739 GCA_032468215.1 Stegonotus admiraltiensis | reverse complement strand
GAATAGAATAGAATAGAATAGAATAGAATAGAATTTTTATTGGCCAAGTGTGATTGGACACACAAGGAATTTGTCTTTGGTGCATAAGTCTCAGTGTACAAAAATGTATAAAAGATACGTTCATCAAAAATCATAAGGTACAGCACTTAATGATAGTCATAGGTTACAAAAAAGCAATCAGGAAACAACATCAATATAAATCGTAAGGATACCAGCAACAAGGTTACAGTCATACAGTCATAAGTGGGAGGTGATGGGTGATGGGAATGATGAGAAGATGAGAAGATTAATAGTAGTGCAGACTTAGTAAATAATTTGACAGTGTTGAGGCAATTATTTGTTTAGCAGAGTGATGGCATTCGGGAAAAAAACTGTTCTTATGTCTAGTTGTTCTGATGTGCAGTGCTCTATAGCGTCTTTTGTGACCACTAATCAGCCCATAAGAGCAAAGCTGGCCTATATATCAGGACGAAGAAGGTGGCTGTCTCAAAGATGAAGGTAGAATGTGTTTTCCTAGGTTGTAGCATATCTATTTAATACTAATTGGTTTGGTCATAAGATAGTAACACATGCTCTGATATTAAAGTGAAATCTATTATGTAAGGTTTTGAAATTAAATCTGTAATACATTCAAACTCGGAGGAGCCTGAGTGGCGTAGCAGACTAATGCTACTGTTAAAAGGTAGTATTTAGCTTCCAGCTGCCTGTAATTACTGCGAGTTCAATTGTCACCAGGCTCAAGGTTGACTCATCCATTCAAAGGTAGGTAAAATGAGGACCTGGTTTGTGGGGGCAATAAGCTGACTTTGTATAAAATATACAAAAGTATGAAGGCTATTGCTTAACACATTGTAAGCCACCCTGAGTCTCCGGAGAAGGGCGGAGTATAAATAAACAAACAAACAAACAAACAAACAAACAAACAAACAAACCCTTAAAATTAAATCCTTAATGTCTCAGGAACTGGTCCCCACCCCACACCCCACAATAAGTCTGCACACTTGTATAGCAGTTTTTCAACTTTTTGATTATCTAATATGAGGGGGTGAGACAAGTGGGTCCCCCATTGATGAATCCATTGCAGAAAGTCAGTAATGAAAAGTCAAGACATTCTGCTTTCTGCACAGGAATATATAATGCAGATTATACTGGAAAGATGTAAATGAAGACTCATTCTCTTTGGCCTGGATGAAGCTATATCATTTCATTCAATATCAGGATGAGCATAATGGTGATGATTACTACTACAGCTATGCTTCATGCACTTTAATATTTCTTTTTTGGACTCAGACAACTCCACAGCCTAAGAAATACCGTGAACTCTAAATAAGAGAGAAGATGCTTCATTGCAGATATCTAAGAACACATTTAGCTCTAAAGACTTTGTAGATCTGAGTTTTATCTGAATAAACATATGGGTGCCCGTTGGAAATTGGTTACAGCTAAATATAATCATGATTAAAATGCATGTGAACTGCAGATATTGGAAAAAATATAATAAAGGGTTATTGTGGCAGCGCAGTGGTTAGAATGCAGTATTGCAACCTAATTCTGCCAACTGCCAGCAGTTTGATCCTGACCAGCTCAAGCTTGACTCAGCCTTCCATCCTTCTGAGATTGGTAAAACGAGGACCCATATTGTTGGGGGCTATATGCTGACATTTCAAACTGCTTAGAGAGGGCTATAAAGCACTATGAAGAGTTAAGACTAAGGGCTGTTGCTATTGCTAATACTTTTGGGAGACTCTTCACTAGATAAATGCTTTATTTTGTATGTTTTATGTTTTAAAAGCAATCTACATGACTTTCCCTTTTTAATGGCATTTTAGGTGGCTTGAGGTTTGTTAATCTATGTGCTGCTAAATTATATCATACATCCAAGTATTCTCTTATACACATATTCATTGATTGATCTTTGTATGATATACAGTATTGTTAAGTGTCCATTACTATATTTTCATCGTGTAGCTTGTGAACATACAGGACAGACCGAGCTGTCTGCATGGACATTTATGCTTCTTTTCAGAAACTTTGCAAAACCTGTATATTAATAAATATTATGAGGACTATATACACATAGCTTAGGTCTATTAACAGAAGAAATCAAATCACATGCCTACCATATCAAATCACATGCCTACCATATCAAATATAAAGTAGAATTCCAGAATATGTACTATCAAAACTGATGCAGGCAATGCACAAACCAATGCATATTATAGACCACAGCTCCTCTACTGACTCTGTTAAACCTTTAGTGACTTGAACCTTCACTTATGCTTTCTACTTTGCCTTCTACAGGTAGTCCTCAACTTACAACAGTTCACTTAGTTACCATTCAAAGTTACCACAACATGGAAAAAAGTGACTTATGACCAGTTTTCACATTTATGACCGTTGCAGCATCCCTGTGATCACATGATCAAAATTCAAACACTTGTCAACTGACTCATATTTATGATGGTTGCAGAGTCCTGGGGTCAAGTGATCACATTTTGTAACCTTCTGACGAGCAAAGTCAATGGGAAAGCCAGATTCACTTAACGACCATGTAACTAATTTAACAACTGCAATGATTCACTTAACAACTATGGCAGGAAAGGATGTGAACTGGGGCAAAACTCACTTAACAACTGTCTCACTTAGCAACAGAAAGTTTGGGCTCAACTGAGGTCATAAGTCGAAGACTACCTGTACTCTAGCAAGACGTTTCAGAATATCTGAAACAGTTTTTAACTGAAGCTGCTAGGAATGCAGCTTTCTGCCTACAAAGCATGAGCTTTAGCAACAAACTACAGCTTCTTCTAAAATGCACTGAATTTGATCTTTCCATAAACAATTGCAAATTAGATTAAGAGGCCTCTAATTTTGATGCATTTAGCAACTCTAGAGAGGCAAGGCATCGGGTAGATTTTACAGAAAACAATTTATGCCTATAATTTTGCTCAAAGCCAGCAAGATTCACCTGAAAAGGCCCTCAACTTGGCTTTCATACTGTCACATTCTCCTGGGAAAGATGATTAGGACTCAAAAGTTGCTACTTCATAACACTTTTTGCTTTTATGATGTAGTAAATATTTAATTAATCTTTTCCTGTTCCCTACTATTTAAAGATTCACTACTTTCAACTCACTAAGTTCAGCTGGGAATCTCAGAAGAAACGATGCAACAAACACAATGTCACCTACAAGAGAGTATAGAAGAAAGCATCTCAGGACTCGCTTCCAGACAGAACAGCTCATTTATTCTTTTGCCAAACTGGCACCACACCAGTTATTCTGAGATATTGGCTGAGCAAAATGCTTCCAGTAAATAACAAAAATGGTTTAATGTATCCAATAATTCATCTTGTTGTTCCCATCAAATTTTCTGTTCATCTTTAGATAATCAACAATTGCTTTTGAAGTGCTTTAGAGCCTTCCCCTTCTCCAGATCAAGCAATGAATTAGTTCTCTGTATTAATGCATGGCCATACATGTATGCCCATGCATGCATCTCTGTATGCATGCATGGATATACATACATACAGGCAGACATACACCAATAAACATGCCTCAGCAAGAGAGAGGGGGAAAACTATCATATAATGCGTAAGGAAAATGTAGAAATGCCAACAACAGATGAATAATTGTGGGTCTTCATTCATGTGTAGTTTTATAAGTATGTGATTATGTACACATATAGCCACAAAGATACTAAAATTAACCCTATTTTTCCTGCAACCATTACTCCATTCTCTCCATATTTCCTGCAGCAAGAGCCGCATGTGATTGAGCCAGTCCCCAGTGACGTCAGTTATGTGTTTTGATGACATCAAAGAGAACAAAATCTTTTCTCATTTTAGCACAACGGAATATGTCCTCACAACACCATATACATCTATCCTGACAATCCTTTGTCTAACATGATCACAATCCCAGTGATAAGCTGAGTATAAAACTCCTTTTCTGTTGCCTGTAACTGTTGGTGAGCAGAAGGTAGAATAGTCATCTTGCCCTTTAGTGAAATAATTGTTTACATGCATTTCTTGATGCGAACTGCTTTAGCCAAATGAAAATGCGATTCTTATTGAGAAAACTAAGTCTGGAGCATTGTGTCTGCCATTTGTCTTGGAAAACAGATAAAAGGGCCATTGCAGTTCATTGAAAAACAGCAAAAACTTTAAAACACCGGTCTTCCACTAAGAAGCTTTAGTAATGAAATTCTCTTCATCTTGTTGATAGGAAAAAAAAATGGAATGAAAGTTAAAGAGGCATCCTGACACAAGACATGTTCTAGGCAATTACTTGCAA
The DNA here is from genome assembly GCA_032468215.1 of Stegonotus admiraltiensis. NCBI lineage: Eukaryota > Metazoa > Chordata > Lepidosauria > Squamata > Colubridae > Stegonotus > Stegonotus admiraltiensis. Next base: position 9,447 of record JANHZT010001859.1, on the reverse strand, counting down.
GTGTGTTGGAAGGTGTCTCTTTTTTTGGTGAGAATTTAACTTGTTGGAATGTTTTTTCTCCTCCTAAACTAAAAAAAAAAAAAGCAAGCAAGAAAAGTGCCATTGTATCTGCCCTTGTTCCAAAAGGCTAACTTTGTGTGGTGTCTGTCTTAGAGTCAATATTGTTCCTTATCTGTCTCTAAGTACAGTATATGCAAGAACATGCAGGACATGAAATACAAAGAGGGATTAAAGAGCACCAGATTAAAGGATCTGGAAACAAGTAGTCTGGGTTTTGACTTGTATGGCTTACCCTTGCATATCTGGAGGAATAGGGATCCTCAAAGAGTGCCCAGATCCGAGGCTGCCACCTCTTCCAAAAGCCCCCAGGCCTTCCATCTGGGGAATCACTCAGGGCCAGGCGTTTAGTCATCTCCAGCTCCTCTTCCCCATCACCTGAGTCTCCTGTGCCATCTGCATCTCCATCATCAGCGCTGCTATCCAGAGGTGCTCCACCAAAACTGTCCAGGGCCTCTTCAGCATCACGATGCTGCCTATAGGTCATCCAGCAGCAAGGCTCCACATCTGTTTCATCAATGCCCCAGAAGGCTAGCTCCTCCTCATACAGAGGTCCACACACATCTGCTGGGCAATGCAGCTTACCTGTTCGGTAATAGTTCAGGATGTGGGCAAAGACACCTGGGTGCCGATCGAAGAAGAATTCATCTGCACGGGGGTCATAGTCAAAGTGACTGTGGGCATCTGGCTCAGCGATCCAGGCCAGCCGGGTGCCAGGCAAGGTGCGTAAGGTGCTGCGGTAAGTCTGGTGCCTAGTCCCTCCCACATTGATCACAATACGATCACTTTCATCGCCCTGGCCCATCTCGTCTCTTATTAGGCATGTCGTGGAATCATCCAAGCAAGCACAACACACAGCAAGCTCATAAGGGGTGGCTAGTCATCTGCAATCAGTAACTAACTTGATACCTTAGACATGTGGGCAAGAGACGCCCACTGTTCTTAGCCACTTATATCCTTCACAGCAGGTGATGCAAAATCAAGAGTACCAGTGAAAGTTAATGATGGCAGATTCAACTTCTTTATTAGGAAATCAACATGCTCTTAGAGTAGCATGCAAATGTAAGGTTCAGGTGCCTATAAATAGAATATGCTGATGAAAGGCTCCTTCCAAGAACAGAGATTGTGAGGGGTGTTTTGTTAGGGAGGTAAGTATGGTTGTGAGTGAGGAATTGCTTTCTTGCTGAGCTGTGGCAATTAATACCTCCAGTGCCACACGGCTGACCTACAAAGAAGATGCAAAGGGTGGCAATAGGGGCCTGCAACAAGACACTGAGGGCAGTGAAATAGGGTTTTACAGACACAACCCACACATGCACTCACCACAAGCACACAAATTAATACAGTGCGAGGAGGAGGAGGAAGAAAAGGCAGATACCAAATGTTCAGCAGACCAAATCTCCTGAAAACGCTGAACAAAATCCTTCGGTACCTCAGTCCTAGAGGCAGGGACAGGTGCAAAAAAGGCAGCTCTTCAGAAGAGCTCAACACATAGCAATCCAAATCCTGGTGTCGATTTTTTTTTTTTTCGGGACAGAAATTCAACAAGCACGTGAAATTCAAAGGCTCTGAAAAAAGAAACGATGGAGGTGATGAAGCAACAACTAATATCGGGGCGGGCGGGGGAGAGAGGGAAGACGTATCTTATAATCCCCCCAGCTGAAAGAAAAGATCACGAAATCCGCCTTCTCTCTTGGGTGTCTTCTTTGGCGCCCTCCCTGCTGATGCGGGGTTCACACTTCGCGGCAGCCCAAAAAGCGGCCCTCGGCGCCTGCAGCTCTCGCCTCGAGGGCCCCTCCTGGGATTGAGCAAAGAAAGGCGCCAGAAGCGCAAGGCACGGGGCTTGCCGGGGTTTACGGTAGCGTGGTGCTGAACGGACAGCGCTCGATACCTTCGCCAAGGAAGCGCCTCTCGAGGAGAGAGAGAGAGAGAGAGAGAGAGAGAGAGAAAGAGAAAGAGAGAGAGAGAAAGAGAGAGAGAGAGAGAGAGAGAGAGGACTTGGCTGGTTTATATCTGTCTTGAAGCAGAAGGTGGAACGAGATGCAGGGACCGGGTAGCCGGAATAAATCAAGGCGATTTATTCCTCCTTCACAACAGGCTGGATGGAGCCGGCGATTCAGGCAGGTTGGAGCAATGCTTGAAGCCGCAGGTGGGTTGTGCTGCGAAGAGACGGGAAGATCGGCGCGCCTTGCCCTCGCTCTCCCTCTGTTCTTCCCTCCCACGCGCCCGCTGCCCGAAAGATCTGGCAGGTGGTGCTTGAAGGCTCCGTTGCCAGAGAACACGCTGCTGGTGCTGCTGGTGCTGCTGCCGCCTCTGCCGCCGCCGCCGTCGTTCTTGCCGCTAATCCAGCTAGTTCTGTCTCTGGACACTTGGCGCAGGCGCACTGGGCCAGGAATAGAGCAGTTCTCTCTGGGTCCTAATGCAGCACCGGGAGAGGCAGATCCCCGGCGGGAGGATGCGGAGCGGAATTCACCTGGAAAAGGAGCGATCGAAGTAGAGATGGCAGCGAACTGGGAGTGTGTGAGCAGCGCGCCGTGCAACCCTCCTGGTTTCTTTCAGCAGGAGGCGCTGAGAGAGAGAGAGAGAGAGAGAGAGAGAGAGGCGTCGTTGGTCACGCAGCTGGAGAAGACCTGACTCCGTCTGGGTTGTGTTCTCCGTTCTGCCTGATCTCCGGTTCTTCAACATTTGGGGAAATCTTCTGAAACATTCCTAAACCGTGCCTTGGAATGTGCTGCTCTGATACTGAAGGAGGAAGCAACAGCAGAGAGATTCTGTATTTCTGCTGTCTTCTTTTACAAGCCCCAGAGCCTGGTGGGAACTAACTAAATGGGAAAGGGATTAAAGTCTAGGCTTCCTGTTGCATTGCACTTGAGACACCCAGGTCATTTCCTCTTCACCGGTGATTTATAGCATCTTCTAATATCAACCTGAGTATCACCGTGGTGTTAAGAAAACCTGTCTTCATAATGGATATCTCAGCAACACGATGGTTGGATGATGCTATAAACTGTCAGTGGGGAACTGACCAGGGGCATCTGAGGTCTGAAGGTCTAATAGAAGGATTCAATTCAGCCTTCATTGTAACAGAAGAAGCTGAGACAACTGCAGGGAAGAGGCAACCTTTCTACTCACACTTTTGCCAAAGATAGCAACATCTGACATTAAACACATAACATTTCACACACACACCAGAGAAAATGTACGTCTCCCCTAATATCCATCCACCAACCCATCAATTGGTGTATGTAATTCAAGCAAAAAAGGAATGAAATTCTTCCTGATGTCAGTTATTTCTCGGCAGAAGTAGAAAGAAAAATGACACAAATGGCTCTTGATTTGATTAAGAGAGCAGATATTTGCTGCAGTAACATCCAACAGTTAGAAATATAAAACTACAAATTAAAGAGGATTTCAGGGAAGAAATCTATCTGTTTATGAGCTCCGGTTTGAAATTAGATTTGCTTTACTGAGAAAAACTAGATTTCCTGAAGTGCCACCTAGTTTCTGCCTAAGTCCAGCTTCAGCAGATGAAGATTCAGCAGATATAGATGAGTTCTTCTCACATAGTGTCCAATGGAAACAGAAAATCCAGAGTTATGGTATTTTGTCAAAAGCCCTTTCTTCTGGAGAGAATCCAGAATTTATGATTTCAGATGCAGCATGACATGAAGCTGAAGGCTTTGATTCAAACACCTCAATTTCATTCTATAATTATTACTCCCCCCACCTCTATTGCCTATTGCAGTGATGGCTAAGCTTTTTGCCATTGTGTGCCAGGATCAGGGGGGAGGGGGGTCACAAGCACGTGTGCCCACACCTATAACTCTATGTGCCCCACTCCCGCACATGTATGTGCGACCCCCCTCGCTCCTGGCACACGATGGCACAATAGACCCATTCTTCTCTCTCCCCAGGCTCCTTTCTAGGAGCTTGGGGAGGGCGAAAACAACTTTCCCCATCACCCTGGAGGCCCTCCGGAGTTTGCCAACTTCTGGTGGGACCGGAAGACCAATTTTTTGCTCTTCCCCAGGCTCCAGAGCCTTTCTAGGAGACTGGGGAGGGTGAAAACAGCCTTCCCTACCCACCCCCCAGAGGCCCTCCGGAGGCCAGAAACGGCCCATTTGCCAACTTTGCCACCAATATGGCTACGCGTGCTACCTGTGGCACACGTGCCATAGGTTCACCATCACAGGCCTATTGCATAGGTAATAGAAATTAATGTGATATTAGTTCTTCATTCAGGCTTTTGAATGAAATATTTCTATGTTCCAGAAAGCCTATGACATACAAGCGTGCCACCTCTTTTATCTGGAAACGCTAGTGCCCACTACATTTTCAAATCCTTATGTTGATAGTTAACGTTTTGTATGTGTCAGTTTAAGAGAAGGCAACTCTTTGCTGCAGTAAGGCCCTGATTCTTCTCTGAAAGCTACGAAAGATATTTTTTTTAAAAACACATCTCCTCCTTCCTATCCTTGTCCTTTACATTGGGCCAGGAGTCCTCAGATCCATCTTGCATATTTATGATGGTTTAGAAACATTGACCTGTGATTTGTCCTCAATCTGCTTTGCTGGTCTTATTGACTGAAATATACTAAGTCAGCTGTTCTGACTCTGCATTGGATCTGAATAACTATACCCAAACTTCTTGATGTACTGATGTTAGGAAACTTGTATAATAAATTTAACCATGGTGAGATTTCTGAGTTTTAACATAGTGTTCTCAATATAAAGCACATAAGACATTCTTCCCCATTCTTCTTGCATATGTGTCAAATTTCTAGTTTTTAATTTGCTCCATGTGTCAAATTCCATTTTCATCATAATGAAAAAATGAGAGTTGAAGACTAGAGACTTCCGGAGAGTAACAGGTTAGAGGAGAGTAATATAAGGACATAGAATTCTTATCTAGGTTGGTGTAAAAGCAAATACTATGTGGCACTGGTTATATCACTTGCACTTTGACCTCTGATGCTACCTTTACCAGGAAATTAAAAAACTGAATAAAATGTATTTTCATAGCCCAACTAGATGTCATCAAGAACAGTGACTTCTGTCAAATAGATCTTACCTAAAAACTTACATTGTTGAGTGCTGAGTAATTCAGGGAGAAACAAATCCTGTTTATAAGTTTCTCTTGATGCAACTCTTTTCCAAATAAATCAGGGAAGTATGGCATAATGTTAGGCTATAGGTGTTGCATTCTGTCTGATTACAGTGCTGTGGAAGAAATCTGTAAGAAATAGTCAAACTCAAGTAAGCTGCAAAACTATTTTTAAAATAGTCGTGTTGAAACAGATAAGACAGATTCAAGTGACAAAATGCACTTATATTTACAAAATACATTTGATAGTCTTTCACATCAATGATGAATGACTATGACTTAGAGTTGTGGAATCTTAGAAGATATAGCTTGCTGTATAGAAAATTGTCTTAATAACAATATAGAAAGGCTTGTTATAAATGGAAAAATCAATCTGTCTCTTCTATCTTACTTCCTTTCTGCTTTCTCTGTATACTCAATGAAAAAGACACTGGAAAAATGTGCTCTACATTTCTATTGCTTTTTGCTTAATACAGTTGACTATTTTATCCATACAGAAATAATACATGTCATTTAAAGTATCAGTTTAAAATCTCTTAAAATATTTTCATGTAGCTTTAAGGTATGTCCTATTTGCTATATAGCCAATTACTTAGTTGAGGAGTATCATATTCCAGTATTCATGTTCATATTTACCTACTTAATGGAAGCACAGTTTAATTCTCTGCGGTTTGGAACCATCAACTATTCATTGTTAACAGCATCAATCATCTGGATGTTCTTACAAAAAAAGGTATGATGTCTAACTAAGTTGTAACAAAGAAAAACAGTATGAAGAATCCATCCATCCATCCATCCATCCATCCATCCCAGAATTAGAGTCCTTGGACCTTCTATATGTATACGTGATAGAACAAATACAATATATTCTATCACAGCCTTTTCTGGTCCCTATGGTTTGCTCCCATTTTGATTGTTCTAACTAATGTGCATCTACATATTGATTTTTTCCAGGGAGATAAATATTAGGTAATATGAAATATAATAAGAAAATACCAAATATTCCTCTATCCTAGTAAGAAAGAATGATTGACTGTTATTCGTAAAACATAGAATAACAGAGTTGGAGGCCATCTAGTTCAACTCCCTGCACAAGCATTCCATTTCAGAAAAGTGGCTGTCCAGTCTCTTCTTGAAAACCTCCAGTGATGGGTCTCCCACAACTTCTGAAAGCAAGGCATTCCAATATTATATTGTTCTCACTGTTAGGAAATTTCTCCTTAGTTCTAGGTTGCTTCTCTCCTTGATTAGTTTCCATCTATTGGTTCTTGTCTTGCCTTCTGGTGCTTTGGTAAATAGTTTGATACCTTCATCTTTGTGATAACCCCTTAAATACTGGAACACTGCTATCATATCACCCCTAGTCCTTTTTTTCACTAGACTAGACATACCCAATTCCTGCAACCGTTCTTCATATGGCTTAGTCTCCAGCCCCCTAATCATCTTTGTTGCTCTTTTTTGTACTCTTGCCAAAGTCTCAACATCTTTTTATAGATTCCTGTAGTTTGTTTTTTTTCTCTCTTCAATAACAAAGTGTTAGCATTTCATTAGGTATTCATTAGGTATTCATCAGGGATCAGATTATGATGAATCTCTGTTAATGAGTGGAAGGTGCTAACCAATAGTAGTGAGTTATATAAAAAATAATGATGTAACTACAGGTATTATTTTCAAAACAAACCAACAAACTGCTATTTCTAGGAAAATGATACTCATGATTGCGCCTTTGAAGTCCTATGTGATAGTGTGCAAAATGCAACTGTTTGCATTCTCTCTGCAAAAACCTCTTCAATAGAAGACAGTAAATATATGGGAGCTGCACTGGTTGCCAGTAGGCTTTCATAGATTCTTATTGGGTCTCTCTGTGGGAATAGATTATATCTTTTTCATGCTTTCAACATTCTACTATGAGATGAAAGACAATGCTGAAAGACAGGAATGCTGATTGGTTGCTAAGGACCCGTTCAAGATCCTATCTGTGATAGGTTCTTCTCATGCCAGATGGGGGATTATGTGGAGGATGGGGCACCAAGTTGGAGGAGACCTAACTAACCTAAACATAATTGTTCATAGAATGTAGACATCTTCATTCAGAAATGCCAATATCAAAATCCAGTGTTGGACTGTTAATTCACCTGTGTCTCTCCTTTTTGCCTTGCCTTTTCCTCTTTATTTTGTTTAACCCTTGTCATGAGCTTGCCTGTGAGAATTATGGGTTGAGCTTTTGGGTTGAGCTTTGGCTCTCTTTCTTGAGTCTGGACCCAATTCAATCCATCTTTTCTAAGGACAGCTGTCAGAATCCTGCAAAGACTTGCCTTTCTGATTTAATTGCAGAAATTATCATCTTTGCTTGGAAGTCAAATTGCTTTTTAAGCAGAAAATTTGGGCAAATGATCGCTATGCTGGTACAAAAAATTGCAGAAGAAAAAAAAATAGAAATAGGGATTTAGCAAACACCAGAGAATATTCATGAGAGTGAATAATGGACAATGTCATCACGTTTTCAGCTATGGAATTATTACAAATTAACTGGATTTGAAGCCTATACCAAAATGTAGCAAAAATATATAATCTTTCATTAGAAAAGAAACCTGGTTAAGCTGTTAAGTTATTGTTTATATAATAGAGTTTGATCAAATATCTGTTCTACATTATCACAGTATATTAGAGATACAATTATTCTTTGGGTACATTGATGGAGGCAGGGATAAAAATGATAAATGTATCTTATATCACAGTATACTAAAGTAAATGTTTGGACTTCCTACATCACCTCAGGGTCAGTCCTACATCATCTGACCATCAGTTCAATGTGAACCAGTAAGGGTATTTTTATATGCTGAAGGAAGGCGTCTCATGTCTATTAAGTTAAAATATTACAAGGTGAAATTCTCAGCAGTATGAAACCTTCAAAGGGGAAAGGAGTGGGATCCTGCAACCCTAATGTATTTCATTAGGGTTATGACAATTCATCAGGACTTGTTTCTTATATCTGTTTGGAGGTCCTGATTCTACAAATAGCTTTCTACATATGGCGGACACATCAGATGACTAGGTTGAATAGGTTTACTCAACCTTCCATCCTTCCGAGGTAGGTAAAATGAGGACCTGGATTGTGGGGGCAATAAACTGACTTTGTATAAAAGGGGGGCGGGGGGGCGAAAGCCCTACTAAGCAGGTATATACAAAAATATGAAGGCTATTGCTTAATGCATTGTAAGCCACCCTGAGTCTCCAGAGAAGGGCGGCATATAAATCAAACCAATAAATAAATAAATAAATAAATAAATGAATAAATAAATGAATGAATGAATGAATGAATGAATGAATGAATGACTGAATGACTGAATGAATGAATACAAATTCTTCATACCTCAATATGATCTTAAATATGGCATTTTGCAATGGAGGCAAATTCCATTGAAAGTAAGAAAATGTCATGTAGTGGAATAAAAAGAGAGGCATCTGCAGTAAAGCTGCACTTCTTAATTGTGGCACCTAACCTCTGGAATAGTATCTCTGTAGGGATATCTATGGCTCCCATCCTAATGATGTTCCAAATATCTCTGAAAAGCTAGTGGTTGTCCAAGGCATTGGGATAGGGTAGATGTTGAGTATTCATCAATTGCGGGTGGAGTGTTGTGACTATAATGTATATTTTTCTCTTCTGGATGCTCACGATCCATTTCTTGTTACTTCTTGCTTTTAAAATGTAAGCCTTCCAGAGTCATTCAGATCTGGGCAGCCTCTAACTCATATAAATAGCAATAGCAATAGCACTTAGACATAAAGTGCTTCATAATGCTTTACAGCCCTCTCTAAGCAGTTTACAGAGTCAGCATATTGACACGCCCCCCTCCCCAACAACTGGAGTCCTCATTTTACCGACCTTGGAAGGATGGAAGGCTGAGTCAACCTTGAGCCGGTGAGACTCGAACTGCCAAACTGTCAGTCAGCAGAAGTAGCTTGCAGTACTGCATTCTAACCACTGCACCACCACGGCTCTAAACAAACAAATGTGAGCATTTCAAACACCTTCTCAACATGGTATGATAGACTTATGGAGAAATAAAATGATTCAGGAAAGTATAAGTTTCTTTCAAAGTGTAACCAGAAATCAGCTTTCATGAAATTCCCTCTCTGGTTTTAATACTATCCCTTTGAAGTAACAGAGGACAGATGTGCTTTAAAATACCCTACAAGTATCAGAAAATTCTTCTTCTTCTTCTTCTTCTTCTTCTTCTTCTTCTTCTTCTTCTTCTTCTTCTTCTTCTTCTTCTTCTTCT
>JANHZT010001858.1:154767-165389 GCA_032468215.1 Stegonotus admiraltiensis | reverse complement strand
TATTTATCTATTTATCTATTTATCTATTTATCTATCTATCTATCTATCTATCTATCTATCTATCTATCTATCTATCTGTGTTATCTAGTCCTCACTTAATGATCACAATTATGCCTGAAATTTTGCTTGCAAGTGATTGTGGTTGTTAAATGGGTCACCATATAACCTGATTAGATTTTACGACCGTCTTTTATAATGTTCATAAAGCAAGTCATCACAGTTGTTAAGCAATTCACATGGTTGTTAAGTGAAAAATGTGATCATTAAGTAAGTCCATTAGCTGAAAACTCTGAAAACTAGCAAAAATAATTATAAATTATGTTCATGTAACCATGGAATGCTGCAATTAGTTATAACTGTGAACCAGTTGCCAAGTGGGATGAGGTGATCTCAGGGGGGATTGCAGCACTCATAATTTCTAGGACGGGTCATAAGTAATATTAAGCAAACAGTCATTGGGTGAGGACTACCTGTATGCTAATTTCTTGAACCTTGATTTCTGGCCAAGACTATAGAAGTTGGATAAACAGTAGAAAAATTACTGTTTGAATTCAATCCCTACATAGGAATATAAAAATATATTGGTTGTGTGATTAGCCTTACCTTTTTAATCATACATTTTCTACTGAATATTCTAAATCTATTACTTGCTTGCATATGTACCACACATGTCATTCCAATGCACACAAGATTCTGAACATGTTACACTTTTCAGTAAGAAAATTAAAACTATAATTAATATATAAAAATGAAAGAGCAATCCCAAGGAACAATAGAGAAATCCACAGTAACGGTATAAATCTACTGCAAGGCATTCTGAAAAAATCAATTGGGTGGGTTCCAGTCTAATCTTTGGTAGAATCCTCTTCCAGAGAAGAGAAGCAAAGACTGAGAACACTTGTTCCCTGGGGTTCCTGGAGAATACAGAGATCTGCAGAGAACTAATTTCTTTTCAATCTTATTAGGCAAGCACAATTCATTGGCAGAAGTCAGTCCCAGACAGATATCCACATCCCATGTAAATATTCACCCAAATATTGAAGTGTACCTGGAAGGAAACTGGTAATCAGTGCAATTCTTAAAGAAGAGTTATTACAGTACATGGACAAATTCCCATGACTATCAATCCACTGCATTCTGGACCATCTGAAGCTTTCATGTGGTCTTCAGGAAAAATCCCATGTACAGTGCATTTCAATAAATCAAAAGAAAGATGAATAAAGCATGAGAATTGTGTAGACATTTCTATGCCTAATTCTGTTGTCCTTTAAACTGTTGGCTTTTAATTTATAGAAATAATCTCTGTTGTCCTGTTGAACTATTGTATGTGAATTTAATCATGTATTAATTTTGGTTGGAATTTTATTTCATAAAATTATAGATCATATTCAAATAAATATAGAAAATCAAATTTCTATCAATATCAGCTTCTATTCTATCTTGCAATAACCAGTACCAAATAAAGGAAGATGGCAATAAATGAATCAGTTTGCTTATTGATATTTTCTTTTTTTTAATTAAACATTAAATTTATTCGATAAATTTGTCCCATGCATGTGGTTATTTCTCATTGAATTTGTAAACTCCAACATTCTACTTTTTACAGTATTAGGAACTATTAAAACTCACCAGTAAAATTCATGCATAACTGATTTAATAAACAGGTAGTAAGATATTGTTATAGATCTTTCTGTTGTGGAGACACTGTACTTCCCTCCCCACTCAATTTTCTGATTAAAAGCCTTATTCATGTGTGCTAGAAAATGAAAACAGGTTCTTTATAAATACATATAAATATGTGCAATAGGAGAATAAAAGCAGGCAATTTCCAGAATACATTTTATGTTGTCCCCCCCCCAAAAAAAATCAAGAATTCAAAATCAAAGCCATTTTGGTTTCCAGTTCTTCTCACAAATGATTGCCTACAAGTTGAAAAAGCAGCTTAGAAGAATCCAGATATTTTTTGTTTCATGAATTTTCTCTTACTCTACATCTAGCTGTGGTAATACAGCAGGGATCCTCAAACTTTTTAAACAGGGGGGCCAATTCATGGTCCCTCAGCCTGGGGTGGGGGCTCAGGACCAGCTGAGTGGGCGTGGCTAGGTGTTCATGTGACTGGGTGGGCATGGCCAATTTAGCACTCCATTAAACAATACACACGAATTAAACTTTAATTTGTTTTGTTCCTGTTTGTATGTTGCTCTTTTGGTTGACTTTTCTTTTTTTCTTTAGATCATTTTTTAAGTTGTTTAGGAGTCTAGTGGTCCGCTTCAGGAAACTCAGTTTTGCAGCAATTCTTCTCAGCCACAAGATTGTTTCTGAATCAGGATAAGGGTCTGCCTCATAGATGCCTCTGATTCCCATGTTCAGAAATGTTTTTTATGGGCATCGTTGACATCTACAGTTGTCTAGGACTAGAAAAAGCCAGAATTGGAACTTTCTCCTACAAATTGCTGACTTACTTAGGATCTCCACATTCATGAGAGAGGTGGAGCCTCTCCTGAAGTGGAAATCCCAGAATCCAAGAACTGACATTCATCAGCTGTGTGAGGCTTAGCATCAGGCAAGGACCGGAGCACCATCATGGGAAAATGAAACAGCTCCAGGATGGGACTGGGAAGACTGGAGAACCTCAGAAGATTGTGGCAAGAAGAGTTGTTCTTTGTAAGGCATCTGAAGCCCTGCAAAGAGACAATGAATGCAGTCTGTGGAGGGTCTGCGACTGGCACCCAGCAAGCCAGGTGCTCCTGTTGTTCCTCTGCCAGTCAGAAGATTGTTGGCCAATCTAAATGGTTGCCAGGGAATGTTGCTTGGGCCCCATCTTCTTCTGACAAAAGGGCCAAGAGTTGGGCTGCCGTAAGAGATGATAGGCATCATAGTACAATTCCAGAAAGGAGCAGAATGGCGAGTTTGAGGGAAAGAAGAGGGGGAGCTAGCCTGAAGAAGAGTCCTCAGCTCTTTGATGCAGCTGAAGAAGCAGCCATGGGTTCACTGGACTGACCCTCTTCAGGCTGTTTACATAACCCACTGAAACAGGTAGCCATCGCTACCAGATCGGGTGATCCGGTCCAAACTAGGAGCATTTCACCCCTGCTTCAATGTACAAATGTGGAACACATTACTGGTTCCAATTTAAAAAGTGCCAAGTATGTTTAAAAACATTCTTCAAATCACGTTACTCTCCTCTTGTCCTCTACTCTACTCATCTCTCTGTTCATCTTTCAATCAGTTGGGGGAAAAATAGCACAGACATTTTTATTTCTGTCTAAAGGAATTTTGCTTTTAATTATATTTTTCAACAACACAAGCCTTAACATTGGAATTCCTCCTGTTCACTTCAGCTTCACTAACCTAACTTTCTGTCCAGCGCTGGCGAAATCAGGAGACTCAATCACTTCAAATGAATATAAAGATTTTTTGCAAGCTTAAGCTCTCTACAAGAATCTGAGTTGCTAGCAGTCAAGGGAAATGAGCAGAAATTGAGAAGGCATTTAAGGTGGGCTGGATTTAGATCTCTTGTGGACATGAAGGGACTCCCAACTGATGACGTGTTTGACCCCTCCCTCAAGCTCAACCAGGTCACCTCTTACAATTTCATACCTGCTGTGTTGAATTAACATTAAAATTAACATGAAATAACATTAGATTTCTGTTAACAACTTCATTTTTAGTTTACTTTATTATACTCTTTATTTATTGTATTTGATCCTCATTATGAGGAATATTACTTGACGTGATAACTCATCAGTTAAAGGTGCTGGGCTTGTCAGCTGGAAAGTCGACAGCCCAGGTTCAAGACCCCAGCACTGCATGATGTCATGGGCTCCCATTCTTGCCCCAGCTCCTGACCACCTAGTGGTTTGAAAGCATGCAAATACAAGTAGATAAATAGGTACCACTTCAGTGGGAAGGTAATAGTGTTCCATGCACCTCAGAGTATAGTCATACTGGCCACATGACCATAGAAAGTATCTTCGGACAATGCTGCCTTTCTCAACTAGGAAACAGAAATGAGCACTGCCTCCCAGAGTCGGACATAATTGGACAGGGGAAAACTTTACCTTTACCTTTATTAAGAACATTAGTTTTACATTGTGCATTTTTTACAATTTGATTCATATGTCAAATATTGCTGGGTTTTTTTATACTGTACTGTTTACATTTTGATTCTACTCTGTGGCTGTTTTTATTGTAAAACTTCATGAGTCCATACAATATCCATACAAGAGAAATAAAGAAATACCATATTTTTTGCACTATAAGACGCAATGGACCATAAGACACACATTAGCTTTAGAGGAGGAAAACAAAAAAAAATCTGCATCTGCCTCCCAGCATCCATCCAGTATTCATCTGGCTAGCGTCCTTGTAGCAAACAGCAAACAGTCTGGTCAGCTTCAGCACATTATCGCAGACCCAGCACATTGCTTCAGGGCTCCACGCCATTGTGCCCACCACTGGTCAACTGAGCTGAGCTACTGCCACCACTGGGAAACGCTGGAGCCTTTGCTGCCAAGCAGCTGATTGGCAGTTTAATTGGCCTCCCGGAATACCACTGATCAGCTGTTCTAGGTGGGGGGGATCACCATCACCTATTGCTGCCGCCACCTATCACCACCACCATTGTTTACCATTTGCCATTTGCCGCCGTTCGCCACCATTGCTGCCATTCACCACTGCTGCCTATCACCGCCAACACCCTGCAGAGGTGCATTCACAGGAGATGCGGGCACATGCATGGGAATGTGCATGCATTTGCTGGGGATGTGCGTAGATGCACGTGGATGTGTGTGCATGTGTGTGCGTGGGGCAGGGCGCATGCATGGTGTGCTCACATTGCATTTTGGGGGTTCGTGCATGCGTGCATACATTCGCACATGCCCACGCATTCTTTGTGCACTTGGCACCAAAAATATTAACCATCACTGAGCTAGGTTATGTAGGCCAGAGAGTTTTGGGGGAAATTGTTTTGAGACTTCAAATATGCTCTGCTGCTAGAGTAGACTTCATTCATTCATTGTTGCAAAGTCCATAGGTCATCAAGTTCAACATTGGGCCAATATTTATACAGGTAATCTTCGACTTACAAGAACAATTGAGCCCAAAATTTATGTTGCTAAGTGAGGCATTTGTTAAGGGAGTTTTGCCCCATTTTAAAGTAGGACGTAAAGTGAATTTGGATATAAGAGTGAAATAATATGGGGGTCAGCCTTGATGATCTCTAAAGAACCCCTTTGACTTGAGAAAGTTGCAGAGTTCAAGAAGTCAGACTGCAGGCAAAGAGACAGTTGCTGGGTTCAAAAAGTCAAACCACAAGAATTAACTAACTTCCTGGTACCATGTTAAAATGCAGAACTAACCCACATGGAGCTTTCCTGCCCAAGGAATAAGGGAAAGGGGTGAGCCTAGCACGTAGGAGGATTATTTCACATTTCCTGTTGAAAGGTAAAGGTAAAGGTATGTGTCTTAAAGAAGGTTTTTGTTGAGATGTTAGAATTTATATTAAGCTCACTGAACCTTTTGGCCAAAATAAAAGTTTTTTCTGATCTTCAAATTCATCTCATTTATTTTTCTGCAACAATTTTACAACCTTTTTTGCCAAAGTTGTTAAGTGAATCACTGCAGTTGTTAAATTAGTAGCATGGTGGTAAAGTGAATCTGGTTTCCCCATTGATTTTGTTTGTCAGACGATCACAAAAGGTGATCACATGACTCTTGGACACTGCAAAGTCATAAATGTCAGTTGCCAAACATTTTAATTTTGATCACGTGATCATGGCAATGCTGCAATGTTCGTGTGTGAAATGCCTTTGTAACTTTGAACCATCACTAAATGAACTGTTGAAGACTACCTGTATATTAATATATATAAAAGTTTGATTTGATGTGTTATTCATTTCAATATATATGTCCACTTATCTTACACAAGCAACTCTGGGCAGCAAACAGAAGTAAGAACATTGATATTACAATGCACAACTAAAACAGAATGTCAGCTACAAATAACCATCAGAAATAAATATAATCACAAACAATCACAATATAATTTCCCAAGTTGGGAAATTGGAGCGCTTCTAATTATATTGTTATTGTTGGGCTGCTTGGGATAATAGGGCCTTCTGAAAAACCAATCTAATTTCAGGGAGAAGTAGGCAGAGCTACAGAAAGAGTATGACTTCCTAGGTCTCGTGGACCTTAACAGAACCTGGAGCATGCACTTCTTCCCAGACCTGATGGGACAGGTATGGACAAGCGACAGTCAGAGAAAAGTAATCTCTCCAGTTACTTTTTGTATTGAAAAATATTTTGGAAAATTCTAAACTTCCATTTAAAAAATATAGCCAAATATCTTGGCAGTTTGCAAGGACTATGGATAATGGATTGGAACATAATTTTCATGCATTTGAAAGGGCCCTGGCATCTGTGATTTGGGCCTCTTCTACAGTAGTTCCACTTGGAGTTGATTGTGAAATTATTGATAATATATTTTGTGAAGAGAATACGGTTTAATTATATTAATTTTGTGTTGAATTATATACTAAAAACTTGAAATGCAACTGTTTAAGAAATCCAATATTTTGGATTTATTGAGCTTGCAACATACCCCAGAAGACAGTTTGCATTGTTGAAAAGAAATTGTTACTCTGAATTTAGAATCCCAGATTAAAGATATGTTTTCAGTTTCAGTTTTTTAATTGGCTGTTTACCAATAAAATGAAAAAACTGATTAATATAATTCTGCATAATTTTCTGTTTAAGTATTATTTTAAAATTGCCATGTTATGCATCTAACACAGTATGCATCATTTGCATGTTTTATGAATTTGTGTGCATTTTTTCATTTTAGTTTATTAAAATCTGGTGTTTTGAGTCTGACTTATCTCGAAGATAACAGCTTCCCTTCCATCTATTATCAACTTTGCAACTAAGAATGGTTCTCTCCTAGCAACAGCACTACTGATTACTGACATTACGATATCATGTCTTTTCAAGAGATATTGTTAGAAGCAGTCTTCCTTCCAATTCTAGAAATACCATGTATGCTTTTAGGACTATTTTGTTTCACCAAATAATACTTTCTACTGTGGGTCATGCTAATCAAGCTAAAGTGCTAATATTTAACATTTTTTTTCAACAAAGCTGTTCTGCAGCCAAGCTCTCTCACAAGTGATCAATATTGCATCAGGGTCTACCGTATTGGAATTATCTGAGAAATCAATAAGCTGTATAATCAAACAAAGTGTGAAAGGCCTGCTTAGGATGCCAGAAGAATGTAATGCTCATCAAATTAGGAAGCAACACTACGTCTATGAAACATCCATCACAAGTCAGTGATATGGGGGAAGCAGTTATATTTACAAATATGAAGGCAAGGACTTCTCTGTAAAGGATCAAAGTGTCTGCTCAACTTGATGATGCTCTGGAAAAAAATGTCTTTTTGGATGCCAGCATTGTACCTGTTTCCCATTCTCTGTTCTGTCTCCAGTGGTCTTCCACTGAAGGGAGCACATCCCCATATCCAGGACTGACTACAGCCATGTACTACTTCAAATGGTAAAACTAGTTCCCCTAGATTCAGTTTCTGCAATCAAGTCTTCATCTCGCCCACACTAATTGTGAGCAAGTTTAAATCTTGAATTCATGAACTCAATTTTAAAAAATACTGTAGAGGTAAATGTTATATACCATATAAGGAAGTAAGGAAGTGAGCTATAGGCTTCATTCAGGTCCTCCAAATAGGCGGGAAAATACTTGAATCTCATTGGCTAAGCCGTCTGGCAGCCCTCTATAAAAGAGGACAGTGCCAGACAAGCCGGTTGTTGGGTTGTACTGGTCTACTATTAAAGAGCTGTTGTTACTGAAGAACTGTGTCCGTCTTGTCTATCACCAAAGGCAACAGTAAATATTTCAGGGCCTGCTTTCAGGCCTCACACTATAAAACAAATGGTTGCAGTCCTGTATATAAAAACCCACCTCTACGTTAAAAAAATATTTAGCACTACAGTGTATCATTACTTGTCCTAGTTTATTTCACAATATAATCTGCCCCACTCTTCTTCAGTAAGAACTCAATTTTTCTTGCACTTTTGCTATATTGGATCAGTGGGAAAAATGCAAACAAAAGCAAAATTTCTCTGTTGATTACAAAGCCCTGCAATTACGGATTTTAGCATCCCAAATATGTAGGGATAACGTTAACCACAAGCCACCTAGACATTCACAAAGCATTATATTAAGGGATGGTATTCACTTACCGGTTCGCAAATGTGAGCACGCACACACTCAATTCGCTCACATGTGCCACCTCCACGAATGTGCAAGGCCTTCTGTGCATGCGCAGAGTGTCAAAAATGGGACATGATGACATCTAGGCAGGTGGGTGGAGCCTCCTGCAGCCGCCACTACCAGTTCGCCTGAAACTGATAGAACCGACTGAATACCACTGATTATATTCCCATAAACCACCACTGATTATATTCCCATAAATTTGCCTAGCAAGATTTGCACAAAACACAGCTCCCTCCCTAAAACCACAAGATAAAGTAGTTTAATATTGCTTGCCTTTAAGAATGTAATTGCAACAGGTAACCACGCTTTGAAAGATTGCTGGAAGAAAACTTTACTAGAACTTCACCTTAGAGATTTTCAAGCTATTCTACCCACACAACCATTGTAAATATTTTTTGATTGCTCCTTCTATTATCTAGTAATATGACCAAAAAGCAACAATATTTTTTTTCCATTTGGGATTATTAAAGAACAATTTATTACTATAAGTCAAACATGCACTGCATGTATTATTCAAAAAGCAGTCAACTATAATTCAAATGCAATCAATTTTTCTTTCTCTGATTCTGGCAGACTGTTTCCATGCATATAGGTCAAAGACTGTTTTTAAGGGGGAAAAATACTCACACACATACACATAAATACACACAAATTATCTTAAACCAATGCACCCAATGGACCTGATCTACAAATAATTTGTTGCTGAAGCCAATCTTCTGAAAAATAAGGGTAGAATTTCAAGTATTTAAATCTGGAATGCCTATGAAAAGAACAGACTGATAATGTAGTTTAATGAAGATCTATTGTGTTAAATTCTAATTCTATCAGTCTATCTCCCATTATATATCCTACATCAAGTTTTACAATAGGTTGGAAACTCGTGGGTTTCTTTTTATTTTGTCCATAGGGCAAAATTGTGCATATATGCAAATACTGATAATGTGATCTGACAGAAACATTTTTATAGCCATTTCATTTCTCTTTGGTGTTCATCAGGGTTAGCTGCAATGGTGGTGAATGCATATGTGTCCCAAAACTTTCCTACTTGTCTTGCCCAGCCCCAGAAGAGTAGACTAGAATTTATTCCCAATCTTAGAGCACTAGAATAGAATTAATTCTTATTTTCCTTTCAGCTGTCCTTTGTGTCTAGTTGTGTCTAATAAAAATAGTGGCTTTCAGGGGTGGGTTCTACTTACCTTTACTACTGGTTCGCAATGGGATTGCGTGCACGTGTGAGAAGCTTCTGCACATGCACAGATCACTTCTGATGATGTCAGGGTCAATGGGCGGAGCCTCCCGCTGGTTTTACTACCAGTTCTATAGAACCGGTCAGAACTGGGGGCAACCCACCACTGGCGGCTTTGTATTCAAAACCTTTAAAATTAGCTGAAGGGAGAAGGAAAGCGATAACAATTTGGCTGTAGATTGGTCCAAAATATAACATCCATTCAATAGAATGTAACAGTCTCATAGAATTGCTATTCAGAAGATAGCCGAAATTGCTTAGCTGAGTCTGGTAGGATATAAAAAACATTCATTCTTCTTGGAGGGTTTTCCTTCCATAATATCTCTTTAGGGGCTATAACAACTAACGTAACTATTTTTCCGCTCTTATCGCGTGTGCAGATAACCACCCAGCCACCCTGTTTAGGGTGACCCGCTCCCTTCTTCATCTGGGAGCACGGGAGGATCCCTTGCAGGGTTGAGCGGAGGATTTTGGGCGTTATCTGCATGATAAAATCGATCAAATTCGGGAAGGTTTGGCCTCTGACTGGGTTGGTTCAGACGGGATGACTGAGGCAGGTCTTGAGAGTGTTATCTGGGATGAGTTCGATCCTGTGACTCCTGAGGACGTGGGCAGGATTCTGGGGCAGCTGAATGTGACCACATGTTTATTAGACCAGTGTCCCTCCTGGTTGGTGCTGGCCTCCTGGGAGGTTACATGAGGCTGGCTCCAGGGAATTGTTAACGCCTCTTTGAATGAGGGGTTCTTGCCAGCTGCCTTGAAAGAGGCTGTGGTGAGGCCCCTCCTCAAGAAGCCCTCTCTGGATCAGGCTGTTTTGGCTAACTATCGTCCAATCTCCAACCTTCGGTTTCTGGCGAAGGTTGTTGAGAGTGTGGTGGCACAACAGCTTCCTCAGTACCTGGATGAAGCTGTCTATCTAGATCCGCTCCAGTCCAGCTGTCTATCTAGATCTGCTCCAGTCCAGCTTCTGGCCTGGGCACAGCATGGAAACGGCATTGGTCGCATTGATGGATGATCTCTGGAGGGCTCAGGACAGGGGTTGTTCCTCTATCCTGGTCCTATTAGATCTCTCAGTGGCTTTTGATAC
>JANHZT010001858.1:45882-61948 GCA_032468215.1 Stegonotus admiraltiensis | reverse complement strand
CAGTAATTGCAGGCAGCTGGATGTTAAGTACTGCCCTTAGTAGGAGGCATTAGTCTCCTACGCCACTCAGGCTCCTTCCTTCCTACGCCACAACATGGCTCCTTCCTTCAGTCAATTACTTCAGGTTCCTCCAGTTGATCCTCCGGTTGCGGCCTTGCTCTCCCCTCCACCTTACGCATCAGGGGATCCCTCTGAAGCTCTTAAACCAGAGGATAAGAAATTTGATTCTTCGTTTAAGAAAATTCATCAGACTGTGCCATCAATGCCGCAACCGCAGCATCATTTTTCAATCGTTCCACCATATTATGGCTGCAACAATTACAATTCAAATTACCTCCTTCTGAGGTTCGGATCCATCAGGACCTTGCATCACCTGTTCTCGCTGCCATTCAGTTTTCAGCTGACGCAACTCTCAATTCAGCGAAATACAGCTCTAGGGCCCTAGCTTCCTCTATTACCTCCAGGAGGTTTTTGTGGCTTAAATCTTGGACAGCTGACCTCAAGGCCAAGTGGTAACTAGCTTCAGCCCCATACACAGGGACAAATCTATTTGGGTCAGCTCTGGAACCTCTACTAATAGAGGACAAGGACAGGCACAAGATCCTGCCTTCAATTACTAGACGGGCAGACAGAAGGGCCACTCCTTATTCTCGCAGACAATCAGTCTGTTTCAATTATTCAGAAGGTCAGTCACATCAACGTTCTTGCCCTCAGGGCCAGTTTAGACAACAGGACAGGCAGGCCTTTCGTTACAGAGGCCGCCAGAGTGGTGCTCAGAAACATTCCTTTTGGAGAGCTGGCGGACGCCAATACCGCAAACAAAAATGACTTGTCAGTGCCCCCCATAGGAGGTTGCTTGAGCCTCTTTGCAGACCAGTGGGCCCGAATGACAACGGACCCCTGGGTCCTCCATTCCATCAGATTCAATCTTCGTCTAGAGTTCCTGTCCCGCCCACTGACCCGCTTCATGCCATGTCCTGTCTCCCGAGACCTCGCCAAGCGAGATCTCATGGATTGCCATCCAGCACCTCCTGAACATCAGAGCCATAGAGCCCGTTCCACTAAATCAAAGGAGACAAGGTTATTATTCCATCCTCTTCATGGTACCGAAGCGTTTGGGGGCCTGGAGAACAATCCTTGATCTAAAAAACCTAAACTCCCACTTGGTTTACAAGAAGTTCAAGATGTGTCCCCTCAAGTCCATCCTAGAGGGAATTCGCACAGGGGATTTCTTGGCCTCAGTCGACTTTCTGAGGCCTTGTCTTCACATTCTGATTCTCCAGGCACATCGGAAATACCTCAAATTCAGTTATGCGGGGCGTCATCTACAGTACCGTGCCTGGCCACTTGGGCTGGCATCGCCCCCCCCCCCCGGCTGTTTTACAAAGATTCTAGCTGCCCTGATTGCCCACCTACGGTTAAAACCGGTAAGGCTTCAGGCTTACCTAGACAACATTTAAGTACAGGCATCCTCTCTTCAGAGGGCTCGAGAGGACATACAATTGATACTTCTCACATTAAAAAGCCACAGCTTTCTGGTCAACTTTCCAAAAAGGTAACTGGAACCAGTCACCAGCCTCATACACCTAGACGCTCTCCTAAACACCAGCACGGAGGAAGTCTCTCTGTCAACAGAAAGGTAGCCATCATGGAACAGGTAGCCCAGGTACTTCAGGACCCCAAGGTTCCTCTAGTAACCTTAGCATCGCTACTAGGGAAGATGGTGTCGTGCCTCCAAATAGTGCCCTGGGCTCATCTCCATCTTCACAACCTCCAGTGGTTCCTTCTTCCTTTTCAACGGGCCAAGGTATCTAACTCCCAAACCCCAGTTCGGGTCCCTCTTGCAGTTCGCTGTTCCCTTCACTGGTGGATGTCCTCCATCCTCAACAAGGGGACAATATTCCGGGAGCCCCGGAGGATCACCATCACTTCAGATGCCATCCTCTACAGATGGGGAGCTCACCTCAACCAACAGGTGACACAAGGCTGCTGGACTCCTCAGGACCTTCTGCACAACATCAATTGGTTGGAGCTATGGGTGATTCATCTTGCCCTGCACCACTTTCATCAACTGGTACGAGGCCAACATGCCCTCGTGCTGACAGACAACACCACAGCAAAGGCCCACGTCAACCGCCAGGGAGGCACTCAGTCAAAACGGCTGATGCAGGAAACTCTCCGCCTCGGAAGATGGGCGGAGGCCAACCTCCTATCACCGAAGGTAGATCATATCGCTGGTGATTCCAACATGCAGGTGGACTTCCTCAGCAGGACCACAATAGACAGCTCCAAATGGCGTCTCCACTCAGACCTCTTCCGGGACATCTGCATTCGCTTCAGCCAACTGCAAGTAGACCTCTTCACATCTCATCTCAATGCGCATCTCCCTTGCTACATAACACGGTTTCCAACTCGGGCGGAAGGCACCAACGCGCTATGCTGCGAATGGCCTCCGGGTCTCCTGTACGTGTTTCCACCCTTGCCTTTGATTCCTGCCATCATCCGCAAGTTCATCGGAGAAGGGTATCCTGGTGGCACCACATTGGCCTCGAAAGCCGTGGTTCACAGACCTCGTCGCGCTCTCCATTTCGCCACCTTGGAGAATTCCCCCTTGGAGGATCTCTCTCAGCCAGGGGGTCCTTCTACATCCGGAGCCGCAATGGCTCCAAATGACCCTCTGGCACTTGAAGGGATCCTCCTGAGAAGATGTGCATATTCTGACAGGGTCATCTGGACCATCCAAGCAGACCGTAAACAGTCCATGATCCGGATATACAATCACACCTGGCAGATATTTACTCGCTGTTGCTCTGCACACGATATTAACCCTGTTTCAGCTTCTGTTCCACAGATGATGGAGTTCCTTCAGGATGGGCTTGATAAGGGGCTAGCTCACAACACCATCAGATGTCACGTAGCTGCCCTCTCCACAGTCTTGATGGGCAGGGATGGAGAGTCCCTCGCCCTGCATCCCAACATCCGGAGGTTCCTACAGGAAACCAGTAACCTTCACACACACCCCCGGTTATACACCGGTATCCCATGTGGGATTTGCCTAAGGTATTGCGGGCACTCACACAACCTCCCTTAGAGTCTCTGAGGAGTCTTCGCCTCCTCACCCTTAAGGTAGTCTTCTTGGTAGCCATCACATCCGCACGGCGCATCTCAGAACTGGCGGCCCTCTCGGTGAGGTCCGATCTCTGTATCTTCCATCCAGACAAGGTAATCTTACGTCTTTTATTCCCAAGGTTAACTCCTGGTTCCATAGGGTCCAGGAGGTCATCTTACCTGCCTTTTGTCTTAGACCTTCACATGCCTTGGAAAGAAAATGGCATACCTTGGATGTGCAGAGAGCCCGTAAAATATATATTTCCCTCACTGTGCCCTCCAGGAAGACTGAGGCTCTGTTTGTTTCTTTTCAACCTACTTCTCTTGGCACCAAGGTGACCTCTTCCATATAGGTCGCTGGATCAGGGCATGCATCGCCCATGCCTATGAAAGCAATGCACTGCCACCACTTAGACGCATCACAGCTCATTCCACTTGTAGCACAGCAACTACTGCTGCTTGGGCCACACAAGCCTCCCTTGAGGAAATTTGCCGGGCGGCTACCTGGGCCTCTCCTTCACCTTTCATCAGGCACTATAAGCTTGATGTTTCGCCTCAGCAGAGGCATCCTTCGGGAGGAGGGTCCTTCAACAGGTTGTTATAGCTGGGGGTGATCCAGGCCCTTCGGCTTCCCACCCGTAAATATGCAGGCTTGGGTATGTCCCATTCCTGAACCACTCTGCAGCAGATACCTTAAACACCGATTCTCTCTAGCTGCAGAGTGGTTCAGCCCCACCCTTTTTCGCTGGGGCCTGGATCCGGAACTTACTAATGTTCTGGTCCAGATTCTCTTTCAGGTTTTTCTTCGCCGAAAACTGGGACAGGAAGTAGAGACATGGAGGCGTGGTCACAAAATCATGACTCAGTCTCCAGGCAGATTGGACTCCATTAACCCATTCCTGAACCACTCTGCAGCTAGAGAGAATCAGTGTTTAAGGTAGCACAAATGCCCCATTTATGTGAAACAATACTAAATTCCAGTTGGTTCTTTTGTGATTCTCCGGCTGTAACTGTCTTTTATAAGCTATAGGGCCTGCCTGTCTGATTCCATTGTTTAAGCCAGTAGCTCATTCATCATCCACCTTCAAACTCTCACTTCAGTTCTCAGCATTTCAGTCTGAAAAATGCAAAAATGAATCTCAGGAAAATGAATCTCAGGAATACTGTTAACATTATTTGTGGCATTCTTCTTTGCATGTATTTTCATTTGGACACCGTATAAATTTTGCTTGCTATTTTCCTTGGAAGAAGAATATTTTGGTGATCAGTGAGGATTTTAACACTGTTTAGCTAATATATTCATAATATGTTTTCCAAATTCCTATAAAATGAAAGGGTGGCATGGTGGCTCAGCACTTAAGATGCTGGGCTTGTCAGCTGGAAAGCTGGCAGCCCAGGCTTGAGACCTAAGTTCCACGCAATGGGGTGAGTTACCGCCCTTGCCCCAGCTCTCGCCAACCTAGCAGTTCAAAAGGATACAAATGCAAGTAAATAAATAGGTACAACTTTGGTGGGAAGGTAACAGCAGTCCGTCATGTTGGTCACATGACTGAAGAAATGTCTTCGGACAGCACTGGCTCAATGGCCTTGAGATGAGCATCGCCCTCTAGAGCTGTCAATGACTAACCGAATAAAATCTGCTGGAACTCCTCCTTTATAGAATACTAATCCCAAATATTAGAAGGCATGGGCTTGTTTGGTTCTATTTCCCTTAATGACCATAGTTTCAGAGTGTTTTGTTTTGTTTTTTGTCAAATACTGTACTAAAAGTTTTGATTTTGGAATGTGATGGCCAGCTTATTCTGCATATTACTGAACTCTACAGAGCATGATGGAGTAAAGAAGACAATAAACAAGAAGAGATAATTATATCCTTCAATTTTGGGAACATCAAAATTGGGCTACCTAAAGTTTCTACCATAGAATTATTGCAGAAGCTAAACTTGGCCGGAATTAAAATGCATCCATCTTTCCCTGTTCTTAACATTTTTGAGAGCAATTGTGTGAATGATCTCACCACTGTTTCTGAATTTTATTGTCAAATGTAAGACTGCTATAGGCCTTCTATCTAACAATCTAATCCTGAATAATTATAAATAATTAAAACTTTTTCTAGAGCCTTCTGCTGAACCTTCTTGGTGTATGGTATTCATGACACATCCTAGCCTCAGAAAATTTGCCCTTGTGGCTGTAGGAAAACTCTTGTCCATCTCTTCATTATTTTTATTTCTAAGTGATCTTAACTCTTCTCTTGTGGATAGGGTTGTGAAATACCATTACTGGCCCATATGACAGTGCAAAACTTTGACTTAAATGTGTTGTTTTATTGCTTTATTTTAATTTCTTTGTAATAGATAAATGTAGCATTTTATTTTCTTTCTCTGAAAACAGTTCTGTTAAATGTCCATGTCCCTTTTATATGTACATAACACTGTCAGAATTGGAGAATATTTGTTTAACACAAGGTACATCAAGACTTCCTTAGTCAAGTCTGGTTGCAGCACTAACACATATCAGATTTTCCTGATTGTTTTCTGTGTCTCCTTGTGTTCATTGTCCATTAAAAGTGCCACTTTCCTCCTACCATACAAGAAAAAGCCATGTACAAGTGCCTCTTTCTGTGGTATTGTCATGGCTCTGAAACAGTGTTTCAGTTAAATCTGCCATGCATTCACTTTAAAGGTTTTGCACAATGAAGTAAAGCAAAAAGGTAAATTGCTTTAAAATCTGGTCTCTATACCTGGTGGAATGCCCTCCCTATACTGGTCTTCCTTTCCTATTTATATCACTGCTATTCATTATTTTGACATTTATATTACAATTGATTAATTTTACTGTTTTTTGTTTTATGGGTTTTTGTTTTGTTTAAGCTGCTATTATAGGAAGTAGAAGAAAGGAGTATAAATTATTCAGTGTTATTATTTTTATTCATTAATTGTGACCTTTGTAAGCACGTTGTGAGTAGAACTTTTATTGGTCTCTTGTAACAACATGATTTATTGTTGTTCTTATCTGTTCTTTTTTATTTCTTTTTCCTGTCTTCTTTCCTATTCTTTTCTTTTTAGGAAACCTTAACAGGGAAATATGGAGAAGACTCAAAGCTCATCTATGATCTGAAAGACCAAGGAGGAGAGCTGCTATCGCTTCGCTATGATTTGACTGTATCCTAAGGCCTGGTATTCCTGGCATAAATATAAAATGGCAAGAAGGCATTTTGAACTTACATTTCATATTCTGTGATCAGAACTATTCAAGCTCAGTCCATAGACTGGAAGCTTTATTTTGATAGTTTAACTTGTTGGTTAAATAAGTTTTCAACTAAAGTTGAAGAAAGAAGGAAAAATATATAAGAATCCAGACAATTTGATGCCACTGTAACAGAAGTTACAAAATATCTTGGGATCCATTGCTAAAGTATTCCATTTCTGTGGATTATTTTCACAGTCTGCTTTTACAGAAAACTATGAAGTTGCTTAATTACATGTAGGGAGATGTGCATCTATATACTGTATATAAAAGTGAAAACCACTCACGCCGTAATCATGAAATCTCCAGAACCGTAAAGCCTACAAACTTAAAATTTGCCATGTTTGTTCCTCTTGGCTTCTAGGTGCTCACTAAGAAAGAATTTTTCAAAAAGACCATCAGAACATTAGTATTTCCTATATTATTATAATACACAGTGATGCTAATTAGTTAGACATTCTACTCCCCCTCCCAACTTGAAAATAACTCTGGAGAGAACGGGATAGCATAGGACAGGCTTCTGTGGGGCAAGGCTGAGGGAGAGAAGGGGAGAGGAGAGGAGAGGAGAGGCCGACCAACTGCTCATTAATTTTCAAGCTGTAAGTGTCGATTTATCAAGCCCGATCACATAGTTTTGTAGCCGAACACAGGTATCCAGCTAGTTCACTTATATGAGAGCATGTTCCATTGAGGAATATTGAAAACAACTTTAGTGAGATTTACTTTTGAGTAGGTAATATAAGACTGTTATTACTGGTATTTTGCAGAAGGTAAATTTAGGTATTAATTTCATATTTTCGTATCTCCATATTGGATCAAGCCAAATACTGGCTGAACTACATAAAGTTAGCAGTTAGGAATAAAATAAAATCTAGATTTATAGTTCTCGTCAGAATAAATCCATTGTGCAGTTTTAAAGATTTGTTTCTGAACAGAGAAAAACTAGTGACAAACCAAAAAAAAGGAGAAGACCATAATATTTTCTTCTGGACTCTAAGAGAAATGGTTAAGCTCTCCACAATGGTGAGACTTAGATTTTTCAAAGAGGTTTGCTAAATAATATGGTAGCTATCTGAAGCTATATTTCAAGCTGCTTAGGAGGAACATAATTGCACATCTCTATATAGGTACTTAAGAACAAGATACCTCTCTTATATTGCTGAGATATGGGTTATATCCAAACATTGAGGAAGGTTCATAAGGTTACAGCTTTAGACTTTAGACCTGACTTCCCATTTTGCTCCTTGTGCATTTTTTCCTTTCCTGTTAGTGTTTCAGAGGGTTCAGTGACCTGGTTTTGTGGGAATTTTTAAGCCAGCTTGTTTTTGTTTGGCTTCATCCATTTTGTTATTTTGCCATCTCTATCTTGTTGTTGTTGTTGTTGTTTTATTATTTTTCCTGTGTTATTTTTCATGTTTTAAATCATTTGTAAACTGATGGGAGTTGATGGGAGTTGAGTCAATTTAAATAATAATGATTATCCCTTGGTGCATCTTTGAATTACTCAGAAGTCTCAGAGAAGGGTATCTTCCTGTTAGGATTGTTAATAGTTTCTGCTTGAGAGAAGTGACTTAGCAGTACAGGTAGTTCTCAACCTATGACCACAATTAAGCCCAAAATTTATGTTGCTAAGTGAGACATTTGTTGTTTTTGCCCCATTTTATGATGATTTATCATAAACCACAGTTGTTAAACAAATCACTGTAGTTCTTAAGTGAATCATGCAGTCATTAAATGAACCTGGCTTCCCCCATTAACTTTGCTTGTCAGAAACCAGCTGGGAAGGTTACAAATGGTGATCACATGACTCTAGACAGTGCAACTGTCATAAATACATGCCAGTTGCCAAGCACCCAAATTTTGATCATGTGACCATGCGGATGTTAGAAAGATCATGTGAAAACTGGTCATAAATCCTTTTTTTCAGTGCCATTGTAACTCTGAAGTCATTCAACAAATGGTTGTACATTGAGGACTACCTGTAAAGGTTTTTAGATTCCCCCTCTGCTCTAGAAGGATAGCCACAGAAAAATGGGTTGCCTTAGGATTTCAAGGGTTCTCCTTAGCCTTCTTTGTCCAGGTACCATTTGCTCGTTATTTGGCTATGAACAAAATCACCAACATTAAGCGTTACCAAATTGCTAAAGTCTACAGGCGGGATAACCCAGCCATGACGAAGGGACGTTACAGGGAGTTCTATCAGTGTGTAAGTACATGCGAACTACCATTAGATTGTACATGACTAATTGGCTTTCTCCACAGTGAGATCCATAGCTCCATGGTATTGGATATAGATGTGGGTAGCATTTCCTAATGTTGCAACAATTTTTGTCTCCTTAGTTTACGTGATCATATATTTGAATAGTTCTGCAGCAAGCCCAAGGATAACAGCATTGTTTCTCTTTTTATCTTATCAATTTCCATGGAAATGTTCAGCCTTTTGGGGGAGTATAGCATGCGCAATGTACATTTATACTGAGAGCAGATCATTCTATATCAGATACTGATACAGTTGTTGTAGATGCAGCATTTCGGGTATTTAATACAGATTTCAATTCTTTCTAATTTCAGATACATGGTAATTTTTCAGTAACATTTATATTTTTGATTCTATGCTCTATATCTGTTACCAAAATTACAGGTGTCCATATATGTATGCTAAAGTGGTTGATTTAAAAGGAAGAGATACATTGCTTACCTAATAATGCTAATGTAATTGAAATATTTATAATTATCTTTCCAAATGTGATTTTTACTGGTTTAGTTACATTTATGAACTTTTTCCTGCCAGAGGCCAGAGAGATGATATCCAGGTATTTATGGATGATGTTTAGGTTTTCTATAAGCAGCAATTTTATCTCTTTAAAGTGCTTTTCTAGATGGGAAAAATGGGCCCCCTCTTTGGGAGGTTACAACCTGTTTTTAATGTTGTAATGGGTGCCTTAAATCTTAACCTACACATACAAGTATACTCTGCTTGAACACATGCACTCTGGAAAATGTAAGCATGTCTTAGGGGGGAAGGTTGTTAGGTTTGCCCACAGAGCCATGAATTTCCCATACTTGCTACAAGAATGTTTATTCTTCACTCATTGACATTAGAAAAGGCCTCCATAGGTGCAGTATAATTGTCTCAGAATAAGTGATAGTAACACAATACAGTATATATAGATTCTTTATATAATAACCATATACAGGTAGTCCTTGATTTACAGCCATTGTTTAGCGACCGTTCGAAGTTACAACAGGAATAAAAAAAGTTATTTATGACTGCTTCTAACAATTACATTTGTCACAGCATTCCCACGTTCAAATGAACACAATTCAGGAGCTTGGCAAGTGGCATGTATTTCTAAAGTTTGCAGCACCTTGAGGTCATGTAATCATCATTTGCCAGCTTCACAGCAGATTTCCAACAAGCAAAATCAATGGGGGGGAAACTGGATTCTATTAACAACATGATTCACTTAACTGCAGTGATTCACATTAGTAAAATTGAGTACAACTCATATAACAATTGCCTTCCTTTGCAACATAAATTCTGGTCCCAATTATGATTCTGTATTGAGGACTACCTGTATGTCTTATTCTAAAGTTTATTATACTATTGCAATAAAATTGGGGAGTAGCCATTTTCTGAGTTCTTCCAAACATTGCCAAGGAGGTTGGGAAGTCATTGCTTCCTTGTTTTTCCTTCCCCCATCAATGCTGTAAATCCATTTGGCAATTGTCAGAGAATGTTTACCCATTCCCACCCCTTTATGGTCATTTTTCAGAATCTTCTATATAATTATGGATGGGGGTAATTAAAGAGAGGCAGATGCCTCAAGAAATCCAGCTACTTTGGGATTTTTTTTATTTCTATGACAAATGAAAGGAGACAGTTAGCCCTTTAGTAATAATTTGCATTTTTTGAAGATGTAGAAGGCTTAGCCTCAAACAATCCCTAGTTGCCTCAGTGTGTGATGTATGTCAGATCCTAGAGGTTTCTGCTTTTCTGATATCAAGACTTGGAAAGGTAGTTCCTGTATACCAAGCAATGCAGCACCAATGACTAAATCACTACTGGACAGCTTATACTTTGGGGATTTTCTTATCTGCAATTTGTAACCCAGGATTTTGACATTGCTGGCCATTATGACATCATGATTCCTGATGCTGAGTGTCTGAAAATTGTGCATGAGATTCTATATGCCCTACAAATAGGAGACTTTCTAATCAAGGTAAGTAAGTACAAGACCTGGGTCAGAAACTACTTTTTTCTTGCAGTTATATTGGTTTTAGCATTAGAACGATTATAATTATAATCAATTTATACCTGTATTTTCTCTTTGATTTCTGGCAACAAGTGGTATACTTTAATCATTGAGACATATTTTTAAATCTGTGTGTATTTGGCAGCAGAATTGTCCACATTTTGTAGTAAGCCTATTGCTGCTTACTTATAAATACTGATACTGATATCCCATTTTGATCCTGCAAAAAGTAAAAGAAGTTCTAGAACAGCGGTCACCAACTGGTGGTCCGTGGACCACTGGTGGTCCGCAAGAAAATTTGGGTGGTCCACAGAAAAATTATTTGCATTTTTTATATTGCACTAAATCAGGGGCCCTCAAGCTACAGCCCCTGGACCAGATACATGCAATGAACATTTGTGTTACTGCAGAGAGTCTCTCCCTTTGGGGTCTTTTTGTGTGGGTCGGAGGGGGGCAGAAATTCCGACTCAGGGTCTGCTTCAGCCTCCTGGTACAGGGCTTTGGGCTGGAAGGAAGTGCTGCTGGTGGCAAAGAGCCAGAGGGCTTTGTTCCAGTGGGACTGCATCATGGCCTGGAACTGACTGACCATCTCAGCCCGCTGAGCCTCCAGGTGCCAGTCCCTGGCCTTGCACTCCCGCAGGTCTTCCCTCTGCTTGGAAAGCCTATGCTCCTAGTCCTCAGTGAGGTGCTTCTGCTGAGCCTCCTTCTCGGCCAGATTCAATTTGAACTGAGCTGTTTTGCCAACTCTTTCTCCTGGTGGCTTCTTAACTCCCAACAACTGCTTCCTGTTGGAGCCCTAAGGAGCCCCAGGTGAGAAGTGGCTGACAGGGGAGGGGTAAGTAGAAGCTGGCAAGGCGCCTCTTGATGTGAGTTGACCACGCCCACCCAGTCCCATGACCACCTAGCCACGCCCACCAAGCCGGTCATTAGGCAGATCATATTAGTGGTCCGTGGAATTTAAAATTATGAATTTAGTGGTCCCTGAGGTCCGAAAGGTTGGGGACCCCTGTTCTAGAAGGATCTTAATTCAAGCACAACTTCAGCTATAGAAGCTACAGGACTGGCTGATTTGGAACCAGTTCCATGTCTCAGTCCAGTCTACTGCTCATAGTTGTTGTAGGTAAATATTGAAAAAGGAATGTTACAGATATTCTTTTGAGTTCCTGGGTGAATCTACAGAGGATATAAAAAGTCTAACCAACCCTATTAAAATGCCAGGTTTTTGAAATATAAAAAAAACCATTCCAAGATAAATCACTTCAGAGATTTTTCCACATTTAATATAGCATATAAGCTATACAATTAAATTTTTAAAAAGATTTTAGGGGGGGAAATAAAACTAAAAAAACTTAACAATAATATGGTTGCATAAGGTGTCTATGGGAGAGTCTCAGTCATCCAGGTCATGGTTGTCCCAACGGTGCTTTTTTTTTTTCCAAGAGGGAACTGGACTTTCTGGCTTTTCTTTGAAGACATTTCACTTCTCATTCAAGAAGCTTTTTCAGCTCAGAAGATTTAAGAATGGGAGCTCAAAACTAAGCAAAAACCAAACAGCCAAGGAATTGATATAGCATGGTGGCTACAAGTGCAGATACAATCTCGATATGAGAAAGATGCTAAAATGTATGGTTTTTATAAAAAACCAACAGAACTAGACCAGATATTAAAAGGGACGGATGAAAAACTAATTTAAAAAATATATAGTTATCTATTGAGTATTAAAATGGAAGGAGATCAAGTAAAGGAGACAATGATAGTATGGGCTAAAAATTTTGGTTACACAATAGAGTTTAGATAAATGGCAGAAACTGTGGGATAGGAATTATAAATTAACTGCTAAAATGTTAACTGCTTATAAAGAAAATCTTTATAAAATGTTTTATAGTTGGCATTTTTCACCCACAAGATTGGCAAAGATGTTTAAGGACATGTCCACTAAATGTTGGAAATGTAATCAGACACCAGATTCATATTATCACAGGTGTTGGACATGCCCAAAGGCAAAAAAAAATTTTTTTTGAAAAAGTTTTATTAATTTTTTTCTTTTACATACATATTTTATGAACAGAGTATTGACTGGGTCACATCTTATACAACTTATACCATAGTTATATATTGATTTTTATAATCTATTCCAATCTCCTTTTTTTGTTTTTTCCAAATACAATTTACATATTTCAATTTCTGCCATGATATTCTTTTCCCCTACTTTTTTATCTTATCTTGATCTCTTCTTAATACATAGTATATAAACAATATCACCATCCGCCCTTCAAATCCTAATTCTTAGCATTACTTCAATTAATTATCTTATTTCTCCATTTATAAAGTATATTTCTCAAAATCCCCATCACATTTTTTGGCTATAAACAATGTACTTCATCCTATTAAATTTTTACTTTGAACCCCTTTAATTTAATTGACCTTCCAAATCTTATCTTAATCTCTTCTAAGGACATAATAAGCAATATCACTATCCCCCCTTAATTCCTTATTATAGCATCAATTAATTATTTTATTTCATTTTATTTACAACATAATCATTTCAAAATCCCCATCACACTTTTTTACATTTCAATTTTATCTCTTGATTTCAGTTATTTTCATAATTGAACCAAATTACCACTTCATATTTCATCTGCTGTTCATTTTATAATACACAATATACATAATCGTATTTACTTTTTACATTCACAGTTACTAATGTTAATATAGTTCCCTTAGATCTACTAATACCATGATGGCGAACCTATGGCACATGTGCGACAAGTGGCACACGTAACCATATCAGTGGGCACGTGAGCTCAGCTCACAGCCTCTCTAGGAGTCTCTGGAGTCTGGAGAGAGCAAAAAATGTCATTTCCTGTCCAACCGGAAGTTGGGAAATGGGCCGTTTCTGGCCTCTGGAGGGGCTCTGATCAGGTGGGGAAGGCCGTTTTTGCCCTCCTCAGACTCATAGAGAGGATCTGGAGCTAGGTGAGACAGAAAAACAGGCCTATGGGGCCATCGTGTACCAGGAGTGGCAGGGGGAGGGGGGTCACACAAGCATATGTGGGGGCAGGGCACATAGAATTATGGGTGTGGGTATGCATGCGCACGAACCCCCCCCCTTCCTGGCACGTGATGGCAAAAAGGTTAGCCATCACTGTACTAATATATACCTTATTTCCCTTCCTCCTTTCCACTATTCTTCCCCTTTTAACCATTTTTTCTTGGCCTCTCCAGAATTTCACTTCTTAATAATGGCCTAGGGTTCTTGATGGTGCTAAGAGTGAGAGCTAAAGCAAAGCTGGGGCTCATCTCTGTCCCCTGGGCCGGTAGAAGGGTAGCTAATTACATGGATGGATGGAGGGGTCCCTAACCAGGGGAGCCAGGAGGCTCGAGTTGGTGGGAGAAAAGGAATGCACTGGAGGGTTTAGGGCAAGTCAGTACATTCAGGTGGTGACAGATGGGATGTTTTGATGGGAGACAGAGGTTGGGCCTTTTGGGGGAAGATGCCCCAGTGTCTGGTACCAGTGTCATGTTCTGTCCCTCTATGTTCAGGCCCAGGCTCTGGTCAGCACAGCTGAGAACTACCTGTATATTGTTATGCCATTCTCTTTTAGAAAGAAGATGAGAATTGGCATAATAGGAATGAACTTTGCTGCTTTCTGCATTCAAAATATATGCTCTACCTGTTAGCTACGATACTTCCTGCTCATTTTTGCACCACATTTGACTTCAATCACGTATTAATGCTTTATTTGAGAAATTCTATCATGATTATCACTTGGGACACCATGTGGAATGCAGGGAGAGCTGGCTGTAAGAGAACATTATAATCGCCTGGCAGATCATCTGCCATCAAGAATGTGATAAATTGCTGAACTGTAAGCAGCCACAGCTTAAGAGACTCATGGAAAGATCAAGTTGTAGGATCTGGCCTTTGCGGTCTCCAAAAAATGCTACACAAGACAAAAGACTAAAGCTCTGAAAAGGGATGTTTGTGCAAGACTGCTACCAATATATAACACTTTGTGCAAAGCCTAAGGCTGACGTGAATGTAGAAATGTAGTATAGTGTGCTGCACAAATAAAGGCATGGAATTATTCATTATGCTGAGAAAATAGATAAGAAAGTAGAATTTGGCTTTATGATAGGCCTTTTCTGCCCCAAAGATACAGTTCAGTTCTTCACAGCTTTAAAACAGCCTTTATTCTGAAAAATAAATTGACTGCCTCTGAGAGGCAGGAGAAGTAAAGAAGATTCCCAATCTCTTTAAAGAGTTGACCCCATCTCTTCCTCCCAGGGCTGTTCTCAGGGAAACAGACAGTACATTTTTCCTTTCTAGGTCTGCAGATGAAACAGAGTTTTCAGAGAAGAAGAAGAAGAATTCCTTTCTTTTCTGTGAATTGCTCCTCTATGAGTACGGCAAAAACTAAAGGATTTCTCTCATGAGGGAAGTTTGCGAATATAATGAATGTTGATGCTTTTCAGCATAGCTGTTCAGAGCAGAAGTCCAAGACATCTGAAGGGCAGCATGCTGGAGAAAGCTTCACCAAAAGAGAAAAAAGAGAATTCTGGAGGAAAGGTTTTCAACCCCAATAAGGAAGGCATGCCATTCCCACAAGAATAACAGATGGGTAAGTGAACCTGCTGCAACTTGGCAGGTGGCCACACAGGTGAACAAATACGACAACACAGCTACCCTGTCAAAGTGACATGGGATTTATGAGATGGAGTCATCAAACTTCTTCAGAAAAAAGAATCCTTCTTCCCCTTTGAGGCCACCTGGTTGAAAACATGGATCGCCTGTCTTAAAGAGAGGCAGATATGCTCAATCTTTGTGAATATCTTAAAAAATGCATTCACTGGAGAAGTGCAGATAACATTTGGGAGTTCATAAACAAGATAGTAAGAGGAAATTGCAAATACAATGTGTCCAAACTCCAATAATGTAAAAGAACGGAGTCAATTAAAATCTTTCTTTTGCTACTAAATTAATAGTTCATGTATGACAGACACAAAAAGGAGACTTCCTTTCCTTACTGTAGTCTCTTTTATTGCCAAAGTAATAGGAGGCAAAGTATTATGAGCCCAACTATATAGTCTTACCTATAACCACTTCCTTGTCCCACAAGTAAGAATCTGGACCTATTTATCATCTCCTAGTGTCTACGCTAGTACACAATTGTAATTTTATCTTTCCAATTTTCATTCACTAGAGCTAGATCTTAAATATTGCTTCAGGGAGACTTCTAGTGAAGACAGGATGAGTTAGATTCCCTGAAGGAGTGTGGGGATGATATTTATGGCGGAGACTGATGGTCGGATGGATTGTGGCTGGCATAAATCTCTCCAGGGAAAGGAGAGATCGTGAGTTTGCCCCCATGTACTCTGGATCAGTCCTAGAGGAGATCAACCCTGACTGCTCTTTAGAAGGCCAGATCCTGAAGATGAAACTCAAATACTTTGGC
>JANHZT010001857.1:139792-152492 GCA_032468215.1 Stegonotus admiraltiensis | reverse complement strand
ATTCGGCATCAAAAAGATTAAGCATCATTGTCCTATTAGACTATGTGCCAGAGTTACAAAGTCTGGTAGATCTTTGTATGACAAGGAGTTAGCCATCTTGGTTTTAAATACCATCAACTCGGTGCTCTTCCAAACAATATAACTGACTACTGAATTGAAGCAATTAACAATTGTTTCTGGTTCTTAGAATTATTAATTTCAAATCCTATTTCCTTTGTACAAATTTCCAACTAATGGAATTCAGAGTTTTAATAAAAACAATAGATGGCAGCATTGCACACAATTATCCTGGTCTTTCATTTTTCCAAAAATTCTAGTTCTACTGCCTGACTGAATACATTGATTGCTTCTTCTCAGAGTTGGCCCCGAGTGTAATATATACTTCAAACTGTTTTTGTTTTGCCAATATACTTAAATGTGGCTTTGTTTTTTTTTTAAGTGTTGGGCTATTGATACAGAAAATTGTGCTATATGTATCGAAAACTACAAAGCCAAAGATACTGTTCGACTTCTGCCTTGCAAGTAAGATTATTAAACTTTTAAATTTTATTTTAGTGGGTCTTGATTAAAAATATTCAATGAAAAAAGAATGTTTAAAAGAGGGTACACACATTGAAATTATTATCCAATATGCAGTTCATTCAAGTACAAAGATTGACGTCACTAAATCTATCTCACAATGTGACTTATGAGAAAAAAAAGAGTATGTTGTATGTCATGCTGAGAAAAACTGGGATGTGCAGTAAATCTAATAAATTTAAGAGAACGTGTTTTGATTGATATTAGGACAAGTTTTCCTTTTTAAGTTTTTACAAATCTCAAGTATTGTTGTCATTTGAAGATTTGTTATTTTATGGACTAGAAATATCATATCTAAAGGCAAACATTATAAAATCACATTACCAAACTTATTTCTGCTGGAATATATTTAGAAGAAGTGGTTCGTTTTCCCTATTGGTCTCACATTGGATCATTTATTCTCCTTAAGCAAGTGATCATTAACTAAGTGTGTCGTCAGGGCATAAAATATTTCAACACTAATTCATATTACAAGAGATACCACTCTGTTTTGGTTTGCTTGTTTAAGAAATTTATCAGGAGATCAGAACTTAATTTCACATATGTAACTTACGGTTTTTGTATTTAATGTATTTATGAATATGAATTTACCAAAGACTTTGGGCAGTGAACCAACAAAAAACAATCACAGTCCATCGTATCAGTTAAAAATGGCTTAAAATGAATAGCAGTAGTCCCACAAAAAGACAAAGTACCCTCATCAGAGCTCCAGTTGCCAAATGCTAAATAAATAAGAGCTCCAGTAGCACCCTGGCCCCAATGCCTGGAGGTATAACCAGGTCACAATAGAAAATAAATTGTGTTGAACTATGGGGTCTTTGGTGGCCTCTGAGCTTGGTTTTCTTGCAGACATTTCATTACCATACTAGGTAACATTAGTGGTAACAATCAAGCTCAGACACCACCATGAGCCCCTCAGTATAGCCAGATCTTTATGGATTTGCAGAAACCAGCTAGGTTGGCTGCGTATTTCAGGGAGGAGGTTAATTCTATAAGATGGGCACCATGATAGAAAAGGGACATTTCTCGGCAGAGAATGGAGCTTTTTCCTTCTGCACCACCACAGCACAATGCTACCATTGGATAGACATAAACTATCATGGTAATCGAAATCTTCTGAATAAAAGAAAAATTCAACACACCTGTAAATTTTGCCTTCACAAACAAGGAACGATAATTGATATGTATTCTGCAAGAACTCTCTGAATGCCACCTCTTGTTTTCATTGAACATTACATTTTTGTGTTAGTTTATAATTTTTCTGTTATTGTACGTAGCATCTTATAAAGATATGAATTATGAGCCTAATATTTTGGCAAGTGAGGCATTTCTTTATTCAGTTTGTCAAACCCAAGATGAAAATAGACTTCCAATAGTAAGCTTTTATTATCACGTTTTGACCAGCTGATTTTATTATATAAATATGAATTTGTATTTATAATACTAATTCTATAAATATGAATTAGAATGTCCTTATACTTGATTTTGATGGGAGTGTCTCTATCATTAGACATATCTTCCATAAGCTGTGCATTGATCCCTGGTTGCTGGAACAGAGAACATGTCCAATGTGTAAATTGGATATCATGAAAGCACTAGTATATTGGGTATGTAGCAAACATATGTAATAAAATATATTTATTTTTGGTAATGCCTATGTTTTCTGTGTAGAAAATAGAAAGTAGAAAATAACTTGTGTTATTAGCCCATCAAAATGAGTAAGAGATCTCAGATTTTCAAGTTTGCCATTAAGGTTTCGAAAGCACACTGGATGGGGGGTATAGAAAAACAATTCGGGAGCTGCATGTGACCCAAAGTTCAAATGTTGTTCTTCCCTGGTATGTAATACCGTGTGCTTCTGTAATACTGTATGTGCTTCTCTGAACCATGCTTGTTGCTAAAATACTTGCTTTTCTTCAGAGATAATCTTTTATTTTGCTGGTTTCAAATACTACAAAGTCTAATTCCATCAAATTTAATTTTTAAATTAATTTTAAAAAAATTAATTTTATTCTTAGAATTTATCGATTAAACTTCTCTTCTGGTTCTATCCCTTCCATAGTAATAATGGGATTTTCTCTAACTTTAAAGGAAGGATCTAAAAAAGTTGCAGTGCCTGAATCAATGAGTAACATACCAACTGAAAATGGGAATATTTCTATGGAAGAAGATAGCAACGAAACAAGTGGCTTATCAGCATCCTGTACTAGCTCAATTGCATTAAATAATGTTTTAAAAGAAAATCTGTGTGAAACAACCATTTTACTTGGTAGGTAATTTTAGAAATTATTCTTTTTCTAAGAAAAAAGTATTACTTTGTAAATTTAGACTTAGTGACTGTTATGTTTTACCTTTACCTTTATATCATTTAAATATCTGCGTAATTCACAAAACCTCTTATATCGTTTCTGTTTGCATAGAGCATTCAGAATTACATAATTTGAGTCTTTTCTATATTAGAAAATAATTTGTGACATATTTATCATTAGGAATCAGTACAGTAGTATTTTGTTCTTTCATCAGAACAATAATTACAAGTAGTTCCATCAGAAATAAATATGATACATGGAAGGTAAAATG
The DNA here is from genome assembly GCA_032468215.1 of Stegonotus admiraltiensis. NCBI lineage: Eukaryota > Metazoa > Chordata > Lepidosauria > Squamata > Colubridae > Stegonotus > Stegonotus admiraltiensis. The sequence continues at coordinate 149,333 of JANHZT010001857.1, read as the reverse complement.
ATTCAGCTAAAAATGGGCTAGGGAAAAGAATGGAAAAAAACATGAATACAAATTATATTTTGTTCTAGGAAACTTTTTTAACTGTTTTAGAAATTCAAATTTAATGTATTTAGAGATTTATTTCATTTGTCTTTAATACTGATTATAGGCCAAGTTGGGATGTTTTTATTCAAAGTTACACTTAATATTTTTGATTAAATTCTGATGCAATCCATATTATAAGCAAATGTTACTTGTTATACTGTAATTCTTACATTTAGAGCGTAGTTCAACATCATGAATTTTGTATTTCTTTTTATAGAACTGGAGAGTGGAGATAATGAACATGATCATTTGTCTTCTGGATCACTACAAATTTAATGAGAATTTGAGACACTTGAACTGATAGTAAAAATGTTTCTCAAAAATGTTTATGGACTTGAATCTAGCTTAATAAATATATACTTCCTATTAGTCTTGCTTACAGAGCTTTTCTCTATACAAGATAAAATACACTAGTTCTGTTTTTGATCTATGAGAAGAAGGGAGGAAGAAGAAAACCTGCTTTCAAAAAAGATTATCTGAAGGTGACAGGTTACTTATTCTCAGAAAAAAATGGTGCCTTTCATAGAATGACATTCCTACCTCTTTCTATCCCTTTGTCCTATTATTTGTAACAAAATAAAATCTTATCAGGAAAAAACATGTTATAACTATTTCAAAAATACATTTGGAAGACTAATACAAGTATAAACAGCACAAATAAACCATATGGGATATATTACACTTTATATGCATAATTAAGAATTCTTTTCTTGTAAAATATGGCTTAACTTAAACATGTAAATGTAAGTGGTTCTAAAAGTCTTTTGATATACATCTGAAAGAAAATGTGTGTGTGTGTGTGTATATTGCTACACAATTGCCTTCTATTTCAGATGTTTTTTGATTTTTCTTTGTCAGAATTCTATACTGGGTACTTGCAGAATTACATTTCTATTTCAATATTTGGAATATTGCTTAATTGGTTAATGTGATATAGCAGCAGGGTACCTTTACACAGAAACTGAGAAGCACATACCCTTAGGCATACATCAGCTAAATCATATATATCGAATTCAGACCATTGCATTAGTTATGAGTTGAGTAGAGTAGAATCGAATCGAATCAAATCCATGATGGTGAACCTATGGCACGCGTGGCAGAGGTGGCACGCCATGCCCTCTTGATGGCACACGAGCCATTACCCGCTGCCAGCTGGTCTTAGGGTCTATGCCATGCATGCGTGAGGGGGTGCACACACATTGCATTTTGGGGCTCAGGCACACACACATTTGCGTGCAACATGCTTTCAGCACTCGGTCCAGAAAAGGTCAGCTATCACTGGAATAGACCTTAGAGGTCTTCTAGTACACCCCCTGGAGGAGGTTCTCCAAGCAGGAGAACCTATACCATTTCAGATAAGTGACTGTCTAAACCAGTGATGGCTAACCTTTTTGCCATCGCGTGCCAAAAGCTGGGGGAGTGCGGGGTAGTTGCATGCATGCATGCCCACACCCATAATTCTATGCACCTGCCCCCCCACGTTCCCCCCGCTTTTGGCATGTGATGGCACTGTGGGCCTGATAGGCCCATTTTTTTTACCCTCCCCAGGCTCCAGAAGCTTTCTAGGAGCCCGGGGAGGGCAAAAACAGCCTTCTCCACCACCCCGGAGGCCCTCCGGAGGCTGGAAACAGCCCATTTGCCGACTTCTGTTGGCCCAGAAGGCCCAAAAATCAGCTGACCAGCACATACACGCGTGCTGGAGCTGAGCTAGGGCAACACTCGCGTGCCCACCAATATGGCTCTGTGTGCCACCTGTGGCACGTGTGCCATAGGTTCACCATCATGGGTCTAGACTCTTAAAAGCCTCCAGTGATGTTTTATTTAATAAAGATTTCTGAAAAATATATGTTCTGAAGACTTCACCCAGGGTAAAAACAAGCCAGATATATGCCACCTTATCAATGTTAATATCTAAGCCTGCAGCCGTCTTCCAAGAAATGTTGATGCCAGGGTTAAAAAAAAACCTCACAGCTTCAGTGTATGTAATCTGAGTTTGCCCCTTGCACAAAATGATGTTACTTGTCAGTTCTTTTAATGTCAAGGAGCTGGAGCAAAGCCATAACTTCTTCAGCCAATCTTAAAATTCTGTTTTAATGTGGAGCATTTGCAATGTCTCAAGTACCAGCCATTTTATCCTGTAACAACTAATTTGCATATTTATCTCTGGGTTTATCCTTTTAAGAATTTTGAAAGTAACGTATGAAAACATGGTGAAATTGTGAACTATTTTTTCCCAGAATTTATGAAACCTTAAGTTGATTTTTAGTTGCTAAATTAAACGTGCTTCAGCATTACAGATAAAATCCTGTGTTCTTACTTGAGGATTTAGGCAGAATTGTAGAAACCTCTATTCTGGGCAGGGGCGAGCATCAAGTACAAGGCTTCATGGTTTATCTTGTGCCTAAATGCAACAGCTGTTTACTTTGTAATCATTTAGAAAAGAACTTGTTGCAGAGAGCATAGACTGTTTTGTTGTTTTATGGTGCTGCCAAGGTCAGATAAAAAGGTCGCTTCGGGAACTTTGTCATCATGCCTCGAGAGTAAACTGTAAGAGGCACTGCAATTCGGCCTTTCATTGTCATCACTCCTCAGCAGCACACAGGGTTTACATTTTTATAGACATAATTTGCAGTTTATCTAAGATAAGTTTCAGTTAGTTCCAAATTGTAATTGAATAAATTGTTTAAAAAAATAATAAATCTCAATAGAATCACTGTTAATAAGTGGTCCAATACTACCAATTCAAATGAATCCTTTTATCTATTTTGTTAAATGATTTTGTCTACCTATAGTTTTAGAACAAACTCCCTAGGAACAGAATGTGGTATTTACGAATTTCTTGGGTTTTTTTGCTATATTTTATCATTAGGCCGTTTTTAAGATTCCATTGACTGCACTCATAGGTTCTGTAAACGATTAAGAATAAGGTTGTTTTTTCCAAGAAAATTATTTTTTAACAACTTTATATTATGATTTTCAGGGTATTAGCCATCCCTTGTTTCCCAGCCTTTGTTTTTCAGGGATCTAGAGAGAATATTGGTGGAAATACGCCATTTCTGCCTTTCTATAAAAAACATAATTTTCCAAAACTTAGGTTTATTGATCCTTGCTTTTATTAGCTATTGTTTGTGTAAGTATATCTGAGAATAAATATTTCTGCTACATTTTTATATTACATGAAGGGGATGGGATTCTCATTAAGATGTTCCTTAATCTGTTCTACAATACTATACCAATAAGTATATCACCAATTTAAGCACCATTATTGTATGCAGGCCCAGCATTGATCGATAAGGGAGTCCTCATGAACTAGTTTCCCCAAAAATAAGACCTATCCTGAAAATAAGACCTAGCTTGATTTTTACACGTATGCCCAATGTAAGTCCTATTCCCAAAATAAGCCCTAGTTAAGTCCCACCACCACACTGTTGCACCTGTTGCATGAGGTGGGATGAAGCCCACAGGTAAAAAGCTAGGGTGGGGATGGGAGGTGGATTTGTTCCACATGTCCTGCACCCACTTACCTTAGGACAGTTGCAGCCAAGCCTCGCACAACCTGACACCTACCTTGCCAGTCCACTTCTGTGGCCATTTGCGTATGTCACCCCCAGCCTGTGTTTCACCGTCAAGAGGCCTTTCCTGAAGGCCTCTGCAGCTGAGAAAGGAGCTCCGGATTGATGCATGCAGCATCCCCCGGCCTTCGTTTCACCGTCAGGCGCTGTCAGAGCTCGTTTCTCAGCTGCAGAGGTTTTTCCTGAAGGCCTCTGATGGTGAACCAGAGGCCGGGGGGTGCCGTGCATGAGCGGTGGCAAGCACCCGCAGAAGTGGGCTGGCAGAGGCCTTCAGGAAGTCTCTGCAGTTGAGAAACAAGGTCCGCATTGACACAGAGCCCCTGACCTCTGTTTCACCATCAGAGGTGCTGTCAGAGCTCATTTCTTGGCTGGAAAGTTTTTTCCTGAAGGCCTCTGACAGTGAAACAGGCCAGGGGTGCTATGCGCGAGTGGCAAATACCTGCAGAAGTGGGCCAGCAGCATCCACACAGGCTCCTCCTGCGCAGGGTTATTGATACTGCCGTGAGGCGAGACAGTGAAGGACTTTCCCTGAAAAGACCTAATGCCTTTTTTGGAGGCAAAAAAAAAAAAGACCGGATCTTATTTTTGGGGAAACACAGTAATTAAGTAAAAATTATTGCCATTTGATGACACCTTGAAAGTGTCTCCTAGAAATAGAATTGAATGTGTTTTTGAACATCCATTTTCAGAAGACAATTGACTACAGAAATACCTGGGAGATGAACGAGAGGTATCCTGAATTACTTTTGTTTTTTCTGACAAGATTTGAAATGTCAAAATATTTTAAACTTAATATTAGATATCAAAACATCTATTTTATTGTGTAAAACTGATTAAATCTTTATAGTATAATCTTATTCTAATCTGTGACATGTAAGGCTTAATTATTAGTCTGATGTTTATACCATTAGAACTTATTACTGCTTGTATATCTTTAAAACAATCTTTTATTCTAAGTTATTGAAGGAGTGCCTTAAAAATAAATGTTTTTGCCCCAAAATACCAAGAATTTCTCCCATTACATTTACAGATATCCTTTCTTATTTTTTGTGAAGCTTTATTATGGACTATAGTAATTCAGGAGATTCCTCAAAAACTATAAAAGGTTTAACTAACCGTTTTGCAGAGTGAAATAAGACTTTAAGAAATCACTTTCAAAATGCCGCTTCTCAATTATCAGAAGCAAATACAATATTTCACATTAGCAAGATCACTGCCATGATCTACTTCTGACACCCACTATTTCCTGATGCATAAACTTAAATTCCTAGTATTCTCAGCAATTTCATATTGACTGGGAATTCCCGGGAGTTTAATGCCATTGATCTTAACTTGCTTAAAACAATCCTAGATCAAGCACTTGATTAAATCAAACATATACCTCTACAAAACTTACAATAAACAAAGCGACTCATAGCATTTAGTAGCACTTTTAAAAAGAAACATCTTTTAAAGGGTGATGTTGGCATGTTCTAAGCTCAATAACAGCCCTTTACAAGAATGGGCTCCTTTTGGGTCCACAATTTTATCATTTTTAGTGGGTGATCTGTTAATTGGAAGTACATTAATTTCCCAAGTTTTTCTAATTTATTTTTTTAAAACTATTGATTAAAAATAAAAATTATCTGGGACCCAAATGAGAATAACAGAATATTTTGCTAGGTAGGTTGGCACCAATTTAGTGTTTCAGGTTTAACATCAGGTTATTTTACTTAAAGTTCAAATTAGTTTAAGTAGTTCCATCATTAACAAAAGCTTCAACAAACAGGCATTATTTAATAAAGCACAAACATTTTAATTGTAAGGAACAAAAAACTATACAGAAATTTTTCCACACTAATCAAGTAAAAAAAAAAAGTTCCAAATCAGTCTTATTTGGACGTTTTTGTTTCTGAAGGATTTTCACCAGTGTCGAGTGTCTTCAGCAATCGAAAAAGTCCAGCAGCTTCTCTTATCCGGCTGAATTCAATACAAAAGGCTTGAACCTCTATAAATAAGTCCTGTACATTAATTATTTTGTTTCGAATCAAGGATTGCAGGAATACACAAACAAGACGTACCAGCCGATTCTAAAGCAAACAAATAATGGATTTTTAAAAAGAAACAGATTTCAGTCTTGATATTATGGCAAAAAAATATTTAAAGATGCCAAGTCATCTCATAATTTATCCAAATTTGCAAATTTTAAATTCTGCAATTAACTGATATTCCTAATAGCACATAAGTGTTTACTGAAATGTCATTATGTCAAATTAATTCCCAAATACAGGTAGTCTCAACTTACAACCCTTCATTTGGTAACCCTTCAAAATGCTACTGAAAAGTGATAGCCAGTCCTCATATTTACAACCATTTTGGCATCTCCACAATCACATGATTAAAATTTAGGCACTTGGTAAACAGCATGTATTTTAGGACAGCTGCATCTTGAAGTCATGTGTCACCATTTGCAGCCTTCCCAGCTGGTTTCCAACGAGCCAAGTCAATGCGGAATATTGAGCCAAGTCAATATTTGCTTAATGACATCATGATCCACTTAACTGCAATGATTCACTTAACCACTATGGCAAACAAAATAAAAGATGAGGCTCAATCACCTTGCTTAACAACAGAATTTTGGTCTCAATTGTGGTTGTAAATTGGGGACTACCTGTATCAAAGGAATTAAGACAAAGTAAAATAGAATTCTTTTGTTCTACTGTTCTGAAAATAAGCCTTTTTTGTTTTCCTTTTTATATTCACTACGTACAACCCCAAAAGAATATAATTAATGTAGCAAATGCTACATTAGTAGGTTTCTCACAATTTAATGGTGGACTGTTCTTTCTACTCTGTAATAATCCAGGCTCTGGTAAACAGGCTTATAAATATGTTTTTATAAAAGAAAACAAGTTGTGTTCCTGCCTAGATTCCTACAGCAAAGCATTACATCTCCCACTTCGTTTCTTCTTCTCTTCCCTCAAAAGTGACAAGAAAAAAAGAAACTGATATGATAGCCATAGCATTTAGACTTATATACCACTTCACAGTGCTTTACAGTCCTCTCTAAGCAGTTTACAGAGTCAGCAATTGCCCTCAACAACCTGGGTCCTCATTTTACCCACTTTGGAAAGATAAGTCAACCTTGAGCCACTCAGGATCAAACTTCAAACTGCTGGCAGCCAGCAGTCAGCAGAAGTAGCCTGCATTACTGCCTTCTAACCATTGCAAAAACCAGGGCTCCTCCTATAGGACCCAATGATCTCTAAGTATGGCTAAAATGCTAAAGGCTGCTGTTTCTAATGGCTTTTTCCCAAAATTGCCCTATTTTTGCTAAGAGTTTACTAATCAAATAAGTCATTCCAGAATACTTAGACTCATAATTATATCCCAGTGAAGTTATTTAACAAAAGATTTGTGCAAGAATACTACGTGCTGATTGACTTTAGTCAGAAATGTTATCTCTGGAGCAGGGAATTAGTATAAAATAGGAATTATCAAAAACTAGTTTCTTTCAAGATAAGCAGAGTAGCTAACAGTGAAGTCTCTTAATAGATCTACTAGTTTCTTATGTGAAATTTCAAAAAGCTACTAATTATCTACATGGTGACCCCTGTAAGGATGGTGAAAGCAGCAAATGACTCATTTATCATTACAATGATATGCACCATTATCTGAAGTCTTAAGATTGGGAAAAAGCAGGAATAGATTAAGTTGTTTTTTCATCCAATTTCCATTCTAGATTCACCTTGAAAGCACTGTCATTGTAATAGATACCAGCTGCTTGCTCACATGATGTCAGCCCACTACGTAAAAATCAACTCCACAGGTAGTTTTATTGAGATAGGTTATAATAAAATCTTGCAACAAATTCTGAATTAGGGAGGCGAGGCATCTGTTTGAGCTGCTTCTGAATGTTATCTCATTGTGGATTTTAACAAATGCTTCACCCTGTTTTTTCATGTTTCCATCAAAGATATCTTCCTTTTTCCCTACAGTTCATTTAAGGAATGTCTGCATTCATCAAAGTCAGGAAAATGGCATATTAATAAAATCTGATGTGTAAATGGAACATAGGCTCAACAGCTCACCCTTTAAAGGGGAAAAATCTGGAGAAATCTTTGTCCAAATGGGAAGAGATAAATAAATATAAATACAAATATAAATATTTCAAAAGGTTAAAATCCTCCTTCAAATGTAGAACCAACAGAGTTATGGGTCCCTGAGTTGTTAAAAATATCCAGAAACTACAGGGCTACCATCAAAGCAACATTCCCATTCAACCAGAAAGTTCTTTGCAGCAATGACTTTTTGTATTTTAGCTGTCAATAAACAACATATTCAAGCATATGAATAAACAAATTTATACAGGGGTACTGAAATACTCTGCTCTATTCATTGTAGACATACATTTAAAGTATTTAAAGTACAGTGATGAACAGAATTTTGCTATCATGTTTACATTTTGAAAAAACTGATGACTATTTCTGTGATTTTTGTTTATGCCCTTGGTCTTCTAAGTATGCAACAATACATCATAATATGCTGTATGTGAAATATGCTGAAAACATAAGGAACTTACTTTTTTTTCTAGTCAGGTGGTTTTGCAGTTCTTAAGCTCTGCAACAATAATTTTTGCTTCCCCAAGTTTTTTTACTGCATTTTCAATTACTTTATTCAAAAAGCATATAGTTTCTTTTTGGACACTTACCTGCATATACTTATCCTTAATTTGTTCACAAGTAGAAATACAATTGGATATATAAAGATGAATAAATTCTGGAGGAAGATCAACTGCTGTAGTGAGCCTGTTGAATATTTAAAAGTTAATTATTTTCAAATTGGCCATCTTTGCTAATAATCCATCTGTCACTTCAGTTCTATTGTAACAGAGAGCCAGTTTGCATAGTGATTAAGGCATCAGCCTAGAAATCATAAGACTATGAGTTCTAGTTTCTCACAAAAGCCAGCTGGCTGACTTTGGGCCAGTTAGTGTCTCTCAACCTAACCCACCTCATAGGGTGGTTGCTATGGATAAAATAGGAGAAGGAAGCAATATTAGAAATGTTCACCATCTTGAGTTATTTATAAAAATAATAAAGGCATGATATAAAAATATTTTTAAAAACCTTTTTTTTATTAATATATACATTGTATTCTTATTCTATTATATTCCGTGTTTCTGAACATTCTGTTCCTTTAGTCCTCAAACTTTTAAAATGGGGCCAATTCACAGTCCCTCAGACTGTTGGGGGGCCGGACGGACTGGCTGGTTGGGCGTGGCTAATTGCTCATGTGACTGGGTGGATGTGGCTATTTGGTCATGTGACTGAGTGGGCATGGCCAATTTAGCAGTCCATTAAACAACACATAAATTAAACTTTAATTTGTTTTGCTCCTGGGGTGTTTTATTTGCTTTTATCCTGACAGAAGCAGCAACATTTGTCCTAATTTTAAAGAGGATTATTACTCTTGATACAATCCACAACTTGTTTTTCAACTACAACAGTAATTCTGAGTGATTGTATATGACTGTTGCCATATTTCCTTCAAAATACTTATTATATCTCTTTTGTGTTAAAATAAAGCATCTAGCACAACTAGCAATGCTATTATTAAATGTTATTATACATAAAATGTTAAATAGTTAAACGTACCAAAGCAACATGCTGTGCTAGAGAACACGGAGTAAATGTAATATCTATACATCCATCCTTCCTCAGAATGTCACTAAGTAATTATTATTGGTTAGATTATGGATATATGAATATAGTTCACATCAAATATTCTATTTAGAATGTTATCTTTCCCGGTATAAATGTGATAAAGTTAAAAAGTTTTGGCAACTTTTGGAGAAGATGATATATGAAATGATGGGAAAAACAATAACCTTGAGATCAGAAACA
>JANHZT010001857.1:107258-122617 GCA_032468215.1 Stegonotus admiraltiensis | reverse complement strand
AAATAATAAAACCCAGAATCAGAGTCAGCCCATTTGCTTGAACAGCCAAGTCTTCAGGTCACGACAGAAGGAGCGGAAATCAGGAGCCGTCCAGAGCTTGGTAGGTAACTCATTCCAGAGGGTGGGAGTGCCCACAGAGAACGTGGTTATGAACTTTAAAGTTCTATATGGCAATGGTGTCGAGCTACTATGGGACCATCTTCGCCCCATCACATCAGCCTCTGTCAGCTGGTCAAGCAGGAAAGATATGCTGTGGACCTGTCAGTCAAGTTATTCCCACTGGCAGAGTCCAAGAAGAGAGCCATCTCTGCTATTGCCCCCACCATTTAGAATATTCTTGTCTCCCCAAAGGGGGCCCCCCAAGGCAGGCCTCCAATTCCTGGCCTTTCAAAAATATCTAAACACCTGGCTCTGCCAATTTACTTCGGGCTCACAGAAGAGAATGCAGCCTTGGGGCTGGTTAGTGCCCTGAAAGCCTTCCCCCTGCCTTTTAATTAACTTTTAATGTGGTGTTTTTAACTATTATTGCCCTATTTTAAAGTTTTATATTCAGTTTTTATGTTTTAATAGTATATCTGTACACCACCCAGGATCCCTCTATAAAGGATATGGGCAGTTTCTAAATATGATAATAAACAAACAAACAAACAGATTATTTACTGTTTATTGTTTGAGGCACTACAGCTCAAATGACAGCTAAGAGAAGCACAATTAAAATTACCAATGGTCAGAGCAATCTATGAAAAAGGTAATAGTATGTAAGTATTCAGGGGGGAAAAGTGACTGAGATAAATGTTACTTCAAAAACCCCATTCTTACTTAAGGACTTCTCCCACTGCTACCACCCCCAGTAATTGTAGGCTACTGACATTTACAGATAAATATTTTCAAATTTTAAAAGTGGGAAATTAATATGATATAAAGCAGAAGTCCAGCTTCCAGAATTAATTTTATTTTGAAAAATTACTGTAGTCTTAATCCCACAGACACAAATTACCCATGGCTGTAACTTAATACTTCATTTGGAAATGTATTTCCCTTTCTAGAAAAAAAGACAAACGCAAGTACGAGTAAGGAGAATTTAATGGAAGAAGCAATGGAGAGAGTGACAAGTAGAAATCTATAACCAATCATGTCTTTCAGTGGCAAAGGTGCTGTGAAATGCAAGCTCTCTCAGCAGACATTTTGAGTTTTCATTCCATATTCTCAAAATTCTGGAAATTCTCCCCCTCCCCCCAAATCTGGAACAGTCTCTACTGCTTTAAGGAGTAGATAGGTGGGACATTTGCAATTCCTTATTGCTTTTGAAGCATACCTATGTCTTACAGTCTAAACCACTGCATAAACCATGTCAACATCTTTTTTGGGGGTGGTTTAATAAAAATAATGTGTGCATAAGTAACTAGGTATATGTTGTTTTAAAATACAAACAGTATTTGGGGTATTTTTATTTAAAAAGAATGTTATATTAAACGAAGTAGGAAATGCTTAACCTCTTAATAGCAGCTCCAATCTATGTTACATGGAAAGAAGGGGCTTCAGAATGGAATAGTTATTCCAAAATATTACCGGTGTTTCTCAACCTTGGCAACTTAAAGATGTGTGGACTTCAACTTCCAGAATTCCCCAACCAAGTTCTATAGAGATGCACTGAAGGATTTTTCCCCCTAGATCTTTTCCCACTGCTGTCTTTCCCTGGATCCAGCAAACTTTTGAATTCTTCCTTTTTTTGGCTTCTCACACCACCCCAAATCTGGCCTCATTCTTTTCTATTTCTGGACAGTCATCCTGCTGACGGACAATCAGACATAGCCCTGAGCTGCTTTTGAGTGGGCAGAAGCATGCCCAGCTTGGCTTCTGAACATCTTCCCAAACCCTTTACCAGCAATGACTGTAACTTGGATCTCTGTTTTCTTCTATGTAACCAAATTAATATGTCTATCTGTATCTGTATGTCCCTGGTCTCCCCTTCTGTTGCATGTAATATATGTGTACATGCATTGACAGGTACAAGCGGAACTGTGTCCTGCTTTGGATTACAGAACTTAGAATGGTCACCAACTTCCAAGACACTTCCCCAACTGCCACTACATTTTTAATCACTTTGTTTTTGCAAGCTTCTCCTACCATATAAAATGTAATCCCATTGAAATCTTTTTATACTGTTTCCCTGCTAATAATTTCAAGCCCTTTACATATTATTTCCAACATTCATACTTATTGTCTATCATCTTGGTTCAAGTATTGCTCTATTGTAGACGCAACCCCTTGATGTGGTTTGGTTGGTCATTTGGGACTTCTGAGCCTGGCCCTCACTATTTCTCCTTACAGTATATGTTAGTGGCACATTCTCTCTTTTTTTTTCTCCTCTGGTATACACAACAAACAGATAATCTATCTGAATCACTAATATGAATATGCAAAAATATATTTAAGGTGTGATGAAATGAAGTTGCTGATTATATAATTAGTTTTGTTTTAGCCATCCCCAGCTCCTACTTCCAGTGGTTCATTTCTAAACCAAGAAGTATGACAACCATTTGATAAAACACCTTCCTGGCTTTGGAAAAGAAGAGCTCTCCCACGCTCCCGGTCGTTAAGAGGTGAATCTCAGGGAGGGAAAGGAAGCTGTTTTCTACTCATGTTCAGAGTCGCTCTTTACTGAGCGCGACCAAACCTTGTTTCCATGAGCTTTGTCCTCTGGGACCGCAGGCAAGATTGCGTGGAAGCTCTGCCTGGCCTATTCTCAGTCGGCTAGTAGACGAGCCACCCAGGCGGGCTGTGGATTTCCTCTTTTCGTTTTTCCCCCTCCGCGGAGGCCAGACTTCTCTCTCTCTCTCAGGCGGAGACGCGCCTACGGGGGGGGGGAGAGGGGTCCGGGCCGCCTCGGCTGTAGCCCAATCGCTCCAGAACAGCGCCTCGTTCGCTCTCCCAGGCAGCCTTCCGGGCAAGGAGCGTCCATCCCCTCGAGAGGCAAAGACCCGGAGCGGCGGCTCCTCCCCCGGACCCGGGGCGGAGGGACGCAGGGAGGGAGAGGGACTGAATCGCTCTCTCGCTCTCGGTCTCTCTCGCGGACGCGGCTGGAGCGGTGGCGGGCGATGTGACCCTGGTAGCGGGGCGAGCTACAGCTCGGCGGGAAGATGTGGCTGAAGCCCGAGGAGGTACTCCTGAAAAACGCCCTCAAGCTCTGGGTGACCCAGAAAAATAGCGGCTACTTCGTACTGCAGCGCCGGCGGGGACACGGCGACGGGAGCGGTCGGTTCACCGGTACGGAGCTCCCGGGGGTGGGGGGTCGTTCGGCCGATCCCGCCGGACTGGGGAGGGAAGAAGGGGCAGAACCGGGCCCTGGGCGCAGAGGCGGAGGAAGGGCGAGTCCTTCCAGGCAGCCGCGCACAAACCAAGCAGGGAAAGGCGTAGGAGTTGCTTGTGAACCCCTCAGGTGCAAGAGGAGCGGGTGGTCGGTCCTTTGGCCTGAGAAGACGACCCCATTCCTTCGTCCCCTTCCAGAGCGAGGCCCATCGGGCTTCCCTTGCTGCCGCACGAAGGGGTCTCTACGCCACCACGAAGTCTCCTGGACTTCGAGGTGCCGCAAGGGAGCCTCTGCCTCCCCATTTGTACATCCCGGCGCCCTCTTGAGGGGCAGCGAGGCGGAGGCGGAGGAAGGAACTTCCGCGGGGATGAGGAGGGAAAGGCCGCCGCCGCTCCTGTGCCCGAAGTGGGAAAAGGAGGACAGGAGGAAAAAGAAGCCCCTTCTTAGGCAGACTCCGCCTGGAAGCCCCGCGAAAGAATGTCGAAGCGAAATACTTTTCCTAGGCTTGGTCTGCAAATAGTGGCTTTCCTTTTCCTCCGAAGGAGGAGGCGGGTGGGTTGGGGATGGTCTCTAAAGGATACCCAATTCTGTCTTTCTCTCGATGCTGCCTCCCTAAATCCATTTGTAAAAACACAGAATATATTCAATAAAAGAAAACTTCATTTGTGCTTTCGGAAAACCTAATTCTTGCAAGACGCTAAAACTTATAAAATATGGGATGAATTGTTTTGATACCTCACAGCTGTTGAGGGAAAAAAAGGGGGAAATCAGAGAATTTTATTTGAAGAGCATAGTTCACAAGAGAGAACTTGAACTTGAAACTATTTGGAAGGAAATAATACAGGTATTTAAGATGGGTTGTAGCATGAAACAAAGCAGGTAAACCTTTTCAAGAATTACCATATGTAAACCTCTCCACCACCACACTGTTTTTAAATACTAAACTTAAGTAAATCCTACATTAATTTTCTATAACTTCTAGTACAGGTCTTGAAGGTATAATCATTGATATAGAAGTTTATGTTAAACAAATATATACAAGCACTTTTTCTTAATTGCTTTTGCTTGGAGATTACAAAAATATTTTTCAACAAAGCAATTCAAATACATCTTAAAATATTCATCTTAAAACAATAATAACGTATTAAATAATGTTTATTATTTAACTTCTACAACAAATGGTTCAGAATAGTCATGGTGAAACTAGCTACAGTATGCTAATTATAGAAATAAACTGTTTCATCGTTTTTAATATTGTTGACAATTCTTTTACTATAATGATGGCATGATAGTTAGCCACATAATTGTGTGGTCACTAAGAATTCACAATGACTTGGCTCACAGCCACCAATTAGTTGTGAAATCAGTTATTCACTAATTTACCTGCATTTTCTTTTATCTATGAACCAGTTTCAATATAGATTATAGTTAGCAGTTATATAGCAGTTTATAGTTATTAAACTGCATTCTTATTTTAATGATGTTTGATGCATATAATATGATAAGTCAAAGCCAGTCAAATCTCATTATGACTTAACAATGATGTTTAAGCACAGTGTATCTCTATGAATTAACTATGCTGAAAACACCAGAAATTCCTAAGCTAGAAGTGTCAATTTTGTCCTGATGATTAAAAATACAATTTTGCACCTTGAATTTATTTCTCAAATATAAGTAGTAATAATTCTACAGTATACTTCAGTAGCCAAATTACCTCTATACTTACCTTGTAATTAAATTACATTGCTAGATATAGAAGTGATAGTGGATTTCAAAACTGAAGTTTTCAAGTTTCATTGATCCTTTCAAGCCACTTGTAATGCCCATTTGGCTCCATCTATCGAGCTTTCTGATTTATTCTATCTGATATTGCCTTTACTAATAAAAATTCCTGTTATTTGTCCTGGTAGCAAAAAAAAGGAGTATATTAACAATATACTTATAAATACCATGTGCTGATAGGAAAATGTTAACATTGAGATGGAAGTGATATTTTTTTTATTTTCAGCCTTCACTGTTTCTGATGATTCCATGTTCTACATCACTTCTTTATTTATATTATCAAGCTTCTCATATTTTTCTACAGATTATTTATATCAGATATAATTAATTTATAGAATTCACTGGCTAATGTTGTATCTTTAACCTATATCATCACATGGTTGATGTATGAAAACACAAGTTATGGTTTAAATTGTGCAAACTAGGTGGCTTGTTTCACAAACAGTGGTTAAAATATTCTGATTTAGTGCTATATGTGGATGCAACCATTTACCCAAGAAATATTAACAAGTCTGAAGTCTTTACTAAAAATAATTTGCAATGGTAATTTAACACCTATTAAATTGTATGCTTGGATGAAACATGATGCTAAATATTAAACACATGACCAAAACAGTAACTGAATCTACTGAAATTTATTTCCTGACTAGATCAACTTTTTGCCACCCCAATCAAATCCTGATAAATCTAGTTTCAGAAGATATAATTTGAAAGTTATTATGTAATGTGCCTATTGTCTTAACAATACACATGTACTGTATTAATTTCATGAACACATTGTTGAATAGATTTATAGAGATGAAACATGAAAGTGTCTTTGAGGTTGTCACAAGGGATTGATATTATGACATTCTTTATAGCTAATTATAAGAAGGAATGTCCTGCTTTTATGAAACTGGTGTGGGAAGATTACAGACTTTAAAGTTTATGGAAATAACACAGTTAACGTTAACAGCCTCTCAAATTGCATCCATAAACTCTATTATTTCTCTTAAAAGTCTCCTTTTCCTTAAAAAGTCGATCCATTTCCTTAGTTTTTGTAATTCATAGTTATGTATAATATCTTTCTGCAGCAGAATACCTGCTTTACCCAAAAGAAGCAGTCGTGCTTTACCTATATTAAAAAATTGCTTTAATTGTGAGAAAATTTGGCATTAAGATCTCATGAAAAATACAGTGTTTTAGCAATCACATGATAGCAGTGAGAGACTAGAAGGTTCCAAATCCTGCTGTGCTTTACTGAAAGTGTAAGTGCTTCACAAACATTTTGCTTTTTCATTATTAGTCCTTACTAGCATAAACAGCAGGCTATTATGATAATCTAAAATGTATGGAGCACCAAGTTGCTCATTTTTTCTTTACTATTATTATGTCAAAATATGTATAATTAAAGTAAGCTCACAGTATTTTTTTAATTCATGCTTCCTTTTCCCCTTTCTTATGTTTTCCTTGCTCTGCCTCCCATATTTTGAGTACATTTCATATCCAGTCTCTATAAAAATATATTTATAAGGTACTGTAGAAATAAATGTACATGTTGAAAATCTCATATCAAAATCAAGTGGATTTAAAAGCTTAGGATGCATCCTAATTCTTGAAATCTACTCATCAAACTTATAGGTTTTTCAAAAATATTTTGATTGGCTTTGTTGAAGATTATACTGCATTTTGACATTGGATTTGTTAGTGTGCTCCTGATTAAATTTATATGTTAGGAAAATTTAGCATATATAAGATACTGTCTTAGTTAAAACGTAAATGTTTTAAAAACATGACTTTTTGAAAATATGCATTATCCAAACTGGAGATAGCCTGCATTCCAACTTTTATGTAAGACATGGCACACATTTGAAACAGGCATACAACATTATGTCACCAGCTGTCATAATGTCTCCATTTCAGTGTAATGCCTTTAAATATAATATTTTCCATTTTCAACAAAATGTTTGTTTGTTTGTTTGTTTATATCCTGCCTTTATTTTTTTTACAAATAGCTCAAGGCAGCAAACATGTCCAACATACTTTCCTCCTTCTATTTTCCCCACAACAACAACCTTGGGAGATAAGTTGGGCTGAAAAAGAGAGACTAGCCCAAGGTCACACAGCTGATTTTCATTGTGAAGGCAGGACCTGAACTCAGTGTCTTGTTTTCTAGCCCAGTACCTTAACCAGTAGGCCAAACTGGTTCTTGATGAGAGAATGATAGAATAAACTAACGAGAAAATACTGTTCTCTTGTTAGATTAATGGCTGGCTATTCATTTTATCTTCTCTCACAGTTTTTGTTGAAAGGAAAGTATCACCGACTTTGTTTAGCTACTGCTTTGAGCGATCTAAAAATAATGTCCATAACTGCTAGAATTAAGATGACCCTTGATTAAGAAGTATATTAATATGTGGCATTCACAGTGATTATACTACTGAATTCAATTGCAAGTTTTCAGCAGTGTGAAACTAAAAAAAAGTTTCTTACTAATAATGTCCTACATACAAATATACATCTATAGAAAAAACAATTTTGTAAGAGATTTTAAAATCTTTCTTAGAGGACGCAGAACTTTTGACTCCTTTTGTTCATAACCAGAAATAGTGAAAATAGTTAATGTAGAAAATAATGGCTATGGTCCAGATTGTGAATACTATCTAGCTTTGGCATTGTACATGAAGTACCATATTTTTCGCAGTATAAGACACACCTTTTTACCCCCAAAAAGAGGGTGAAAATCTGGGTGCATCTTATAGTCCAAATGTAGCCACGCCCACCCACCATCCCCCACACTTCGGACATTTTTGGGCAGTTCCAGGTGGCAGGGATCTGGCTCGGGGCACAGCCTAAGGAACAAACCTCTTCGGGATGGTCTGGGGGGGGGGGAAATCTGCCCGGCAGCTTCGGGAAACAAGGCAGGCCCCATGGTTTGCGGCTGGTCACCCCCTCTGGCCGCCCAGCGGGCAGCTCAGGGCAGACAATGGTCGCGATGACTTCACTCCCCAGCAATGTGAGGAGCCGCCGCTGCCTAAGCCCTCTCCGCGCCCAGGAGCTGAGCCAAGCTGAACGGGAGGCCCTAAAGGGAAACGTCCCTCCTTTCCAGCCACTGCTGCCCGTTGGCCAGATTCCCCAATGCAATTTTCAGAGCCGCATTTCAGGAGGCAGCCAGTTCCCCTGTAATCTGTAGCGGGGAACCGGGAACCCTTTTGGATTTGGAGAGGGGATCGCAGCGCTGCCACCTGAAAATGCTTTCCTTCCCATTGCACATTGCAGAGCCACGTGCCCTCCTCCTCCTCAGCAGATTCACCTTCTCTTTCCTCCTGGCCAGATGCGTCGCCTGAAACGCTATGCACTCTTTTAGCCTCTGCACACACCATGTTTGGAATCCAGAAGGGGATCGTGGGTCTGCCACCCAAAAACACTTTCCTTTGGAATCTGGATAGATTCCAAATTGCTGGCGTCCCAAAGAGGTTTGTTCCTGGCTGTGCTCTGACCCTCCCCCCAGAGCATGCAAGGGGTCTCTTCAGGGGAAAGCGAGTAGTCCCTGCGGATCACAGGAGCATCCTGATAAGTTTTCTGGAAAAGAACTCAGTAATTGACGCCTTCTTTCCCAGACGAGTCTCTGAGGCACCTTTCGCTTGCAGCAGGAGGAGGAGGGCAGTGTAAAGAGCGCCACTTTAAATGCTGGTAGGCAGAGGTAGAATTCTTTTTTTCTTGCTTTCCTCCCCCAAAATTAAAGTGCGTCTTATAATCCGGTGCATTTTATACTTCGAAAAATACAGTATGTTAAATTGTTATGGTATTTACATGCCTTTGAAAAGTCAAATGATCTAAATTTGTATTCAAAACTATAGTCAGCAAAGCTAAAAAAGATAGCATTTAATTGATTTATTGCATTACATAGCTAGTGATAACTATATTTATTCTTTCTCTTAAAACAAAAGTGGAGGTGGTTTTCACTGACATTTTTAAGTAGAATTAGTTTATTTTTCCTTTTACATATCTGGTAGCTGCTTTAATGTAATTCTAAGATACATGCCAAAATATATATAGATGTAAAAATTCAGGTGCTATACATGTGAAAATTAATTATATATATAAAATGGACTACACTGTCGTGAGTATATCTATTGCTATTAATGTAACTCATAAAGTCCAACCAAGTTTGATAAAATTGTGGTACCTGCTTATGAAATCTCATTATTTGTGATTTTTTTTTAATGTGGCAATTGAAAAGACTTTACTAATCCAAAACTCAGATATTATTATCTACGTTTTTTCTGTGTTGCACAATTACAGTTTTGGCTGCTATAATTAAATAATCATTTTTTAAAGCTTATGCTTTGCTCTTTTAAATAAGTATAGTAATCCTAACTGGAGATTATCTGATTATTTCAAACTTTAATAATTAGATTTACATTTTCCAGCAAAATATCATATGTTTGTTATCTCCTACCTAGACTCTAAAACCAAAACAATATTGCAGCTCAGATCTCTAGAATCTGTTGCTTATCAGCTTTCCAGCAAATGTTTCAGGTCTTTGTTATATCCTTAAATTTTATGTAAACAAACCCATTATTATTTCAACCAATCATTCAGGGAAGTGTTTCCTTTTTTATTATTATTATAAGCACATCCTTAGCAATGAACGTTGTGTCAGCTCAATTCAGATCATCCTGCAAGGCCAGACTTCTCATCCTAATTATTATTTTAGGATAATTGAATTCTGTACTTTTAGACTTCTCCAGTACAATGTCAATTTAAGAGTCGTTTGGTTTTCTATAAAAAACTCCTTTCCATCTATTCATAGTGATAATATACAAATGAAAACAAGGCACAGGACAATTACTGGCTGATATGAAAAAGCATGTATATATATAGGTACATAAATCATTCAGGTAGTTCTCGACTTACAACCATTTGTAAATAGTGACTGTTCGAAGTTACAAGAGCACTACAAAGAGTGACTTATGACCTGTTTTTACACTTAAAATTGTTGCAGCATCCCCATGGTCACATGATTAAAGTTCGGGCATTTGGCAATTGTTGATTGCACTGTCCTGGGCTCATGTAATCACCATTTGCAACTTTTCCAAACAGCTTCTGAGAAGCAAAATCAATTTAGGAAGCCAGGTTTGCTTAACAACCACATGATTCACTAAACAACTATGGCCAAAAGGTTGTAAAATGGGGCACAGCTCACTTAACAACTGTCTTCTTTAACATTGGAAATTTTGGGCTAGAATAGAAATGGAAATGGAAATGGAAATGGAAATGGAAATGGAACAGAACAGAACAGAACAGAACAGAACAGAACAGAACAGAACAGAACAGAATTCTTTATTGACCAAGTGTATTGGACACACAAGGAATTTGTCTTTGGTGCATATGCTCTCAGTGTACATAAAAAGACAAGATAAATGTCATAAGTCGAGGACTACCTGTATATGATCCAGAAATAAAACATGAAAATATTTATCCATTCTTTATCTGGCCACACTTATCTTTTCAATATTTCATCACTGTATTCAGATAAATATTTTAGTAGTAGAGACAATCCCCTTATGTAAGGGTTGTCAAACTGGTGGCCCGTGGGCCGAGTGCCTCATGCACGGGCCACGCCGATTCCAGCTCCGTGAAGGGGAAAACGTCACGACACCCGTGCCCTTACAAGCCAATCTGAAGCTATGTTGAAGTGTATTGACTTATTCAAAAGTCACTAACAGTTAACAACAGGGAACAACAGGGAAAAAATGGGAAATTGATTAATTTAAAAAGTTTGGGTTTGTTACAAAAGGAGTAGGAGAGAGAGGTTTTATGCATATTCAATCACTATACAAACATGCAAATACGGCTATCATCTTTACAAGTCAGTGCAAATGATAAAGCAATATCACAGGCTTTTTTAAAATCCCCACATCAATAGTATAATGCTGTTCAGCTTCTCTCTACTAAATAACCGCTTCCACCATTTTCAATCGGCAGGACATTTATCAGGCTGTAAAGAGTTAGGGTGGAGTAAGACAGCTGGCAATGATATGACTTTGATTGCTGTTCCCTAACCTCTTGACTCAAAGCACCTCAATTAAGCATATGGAAAGAGATTCAACACTAGAGGAATATTTAAAGTTTGTTTATGAAAAGAAATTCAATGTTAGAGGGATTTTTTTTTTGCTGCAGATAGGTGAATGAATTAGTAAGCAGTACAAATTAGATTCCCTTTTTTAAAATCAGAAATAATATTTGTATTGAGTTTTCAGATATTCAGATTGTTTTGTATATATTAACACACTCAGAAGGGTGGAGACGGAGACCTCCCAGGTTTTCTGCTTTTAACGGCTTGGATTTTAAAAGATTATTTTGCTTTTTTTAAAAACAAACAAAAAACTATTCGATCATACTAAAATTATTTATGAATTTAGTTTTCCTCCAGATTCATGACTATTATCTGCTAAAGAAATGTCCTGTCTTACAAAATAATCTATTTCAGGAAGATTCCTAGGAAAGATTAGATTGTATAAATATAAAATGACTTCGAGTGTCGCCTGAGGCATAAAAGCCAGCTAGGTGAATTGGATCTTTTAATTGTCTCTCAGCGCAATCCACCTCACAGGATAGTTGCTGTGAGGAAAATAGGAAGAGGAAGGAGTGTTAGCTATATTCACTGCCTTGAGATATTTATAAAAAACATTAAAAGTAATCAATCAATCAGTCAATCAATAGCATTTCCCATTTTAATATTAGTGAAAGGACATTCATACTTCAAGAATTCCTTTTTTCTTTTCTGAGTACAGCCCTCAATTCTAAATGTCCCACAGAGTTAGGACAAAGCTTAGAAACCGTATTTGACTAAAACGATAAAAAATTTCTTGTACAAGCATTATTATATAGCAGCTACACTGGAAAGACAGAGCTACAATCCTGTGCATGGGTATTTAGGGGAATTTAGCAATACTTACTTCCTGATTTGCACATCTTACAGAAATTCTCTTTCAGTTTCCCAAACTGTCAGTTGACAGTTGCTTCAGCCCAGGCAACAGACTGGCGTCATCTACTTCACTTCACCTAGTGGGATTTTTTTTATATTGCTTATGCCATCTGGCAGCTAATTCCTCTTCCACTGTCTCCTCTTTTCCTAGTATCTGTTGGCCTTGGTAGAATAGTAATTAATATAACAATTTTTATGAAATCTTCTTCTACATGAGTCTTTACATTTTATATTCTACATGTAAATAAATCAAATTGCCTTCAAGTTGAGTTGATCTGTGAAATCTTTGGTGCTCTCTGAACTTGGTCGTTTGCTTGCAAACATTTCATTACCAGACTAGGTAACATCTTCAGGGATGTTATATACCCATGATGGTGAACCTATGGCACGCGTGCCACGCGGAGCCATATCGGTGGGCACGCAAGTGTTAACCTTGTTCAGCTCCAGCGTGCATGCACACACTGGCCAGCTGATTTTTGGGTCTTCCGGAGCCATCAGAAGTCAGGAAATGAGCTGTTTCCAGCCTCTGGGGGGGATGGGGAAGGCCATTTTCACTCTCCCCAGGCTCCAAGAAAGAAATTATGGGTGTGTGCATGCACGCATGCGACCCCCCCTGCACTCCCCCCGCTTTTGGCACGTGACAGCAAAAAGGTTAGCCATACTGTTATATACAGTATCTTGCTGTATTGGTAGGTATATTGTTTTCTTCTTGGTAGGTCCTTGATTAGGCTGATGTTTGCTGCTTGATCTGATGTTAATCTTGGGTTAATCCCTGCTCACCTAGGTGTTGATTGCTGATAAGGAGCTTGTTCTGGTTCTGTTATTTCCTTTTTAGATATTTTAATTGCCTATTTCAAATTGTGTGTAAATGTTGTTTAGTTCTATGTACCTGTTGATGGCTGATTTGTCTGAGTGTCAGGCTTCCAGGAATTTCTTAGCATTTTTTTTAGATTTACCTTGATCTAGGATGTTCACAGCTTCTCAGTTGAAACTATGGTTAAGTCTGTCCATGTTCATCATGTTTTCTGATGGCTAGTTGGTGTTCATGAATGTGCTCTACTAGTCTGCCTGCCTGCCTGTCATACAACCACTCAAAGTTCCAACCTATCTGAAAAAGAGCTATAACCCAGTTCCGATAGTTGGGAGAATACAGTCAGGTGACTGCATTTCAGTCGCTCAGCAACATGGTTCCAATATACAGACATTTGGAATGTCCCACAGTCAGATGACCACATTTTATTATGGTTTTGATAAATATGGAAGATACCTCAATTTTTCAGCAAAATCCTGCCATAACAAACATGACATTTATTTTACTACTGTTGTGTTTTCCTAATGATCATTGCAAAAATCAGATCGATATGACTCCAATGGCCAGGCTCCATTACAGTCATACTGTATGTTAAGGGCTACCTGTAGTGTCTGTTACAGTCCTTCCATTGTGTGTTTGTAGATAGCTCCTTTTTTTTCTTCTTCTTCTTGGGCTACTGGGCTTTAGTTGGTTTCTATGCTACAGTTATACTAGTCCCGTGATGGCGAACCTATGGCATGCGTGCCACAGGTGGCACGCGGAGCCATATTGGTGGGCACGCGAGTGTTGCCCTAGCTCAGCTCCAGCGCGCATGTGCACACCGGCCAACTGATTTTCAGACCTTCTAGTCCCACCAGAAGTCGGGAAACTGGCTGTTTCCGGCCTCTGGAGGGCTTCCGGGGAGATGGGGAAGGCTGTTTTTGCCCTCCCCAGGCTCCCAGAAAGGCCCTGGAGCCTGGGGAAGGCGAAAAACAGGCCTACCAGGCCCACCGGGCCATCATGTGCCAAAAGCAGGGGGGAGCGTGGGGGTGTGTGTCACATGCGCATGTGCAGGAGGGCAGGGCACATTGAATTGTGGATGTGGATGCCTGCACCCGCGACCCCCCCACACTCCCCCCGCTTTTGGCATGTGACGGCAAAAAGGTTAGCCATCACTGTACTTGTCTTTTAGTTGTCTCTGAGATGTTTTTAATGTATGGCATTATTATCCTTTCAATAGCTTGTGTTAGTTGTGCGGTTGTGACTTGAATGATCAGATGCTTTTTGATAAAATTCCATTTTGTTGAAAGACGTTATATAGGTGCCCTGTTTCCTTTCCCTGGTATTCTGAATGCAATTGCAGTGCATTAATGCTCATTTGAATAACGTTACTGCACAGCTTCTCTTGTGGGAGTTTCAGTTGTTACTTCAGTAATGGAGCATTTGGTTAGTGTGGATGGTTTTTCAATAGATTTGTGTTTCTAAATTGCTACCATTTCCTCTGCTGATGAGGATATCCAGGAAGGGAATGTGTTGTTGTTTTCTTCTTCCCTTGTGGATTTTATTCCTTTGAAGATGTTGATTGTTTCATGTGTATTCCATTGTTTTTTTATAAAGACAAAGTTATCTGCACCACATATTCATATTTTTGGCAGTATAAGTGGGAGAACTATAGTTTCTACATGCTGTATTATGGTCTCTGCTATAACTCTCAAAAATGGTCATCCCATGGGAGTTCCTCTAATCTGTTGGTATATTTGTATATCAAACTGAAACTAGATAGTGAGGCAGAAATTGATAAGATCCATGATTCTCAGTATTTGATCTTATTTGATTAGGTCATATGTGTTGTGCAGTACTGCTGACAGGGATTCTTTTAGTAGTTTTGTATCTAGGGATATAAATAGTACTATGACATCGAATGAAACCATAATCAATGCCGGCTGGTGGGCTCACGGAGGAGGGCCTTCTCTGTGATTGCCCCAGCTCTCTGGAACCAGTTACCTCCTGAGGTCCGGACCACCCCCACACTATTAGCCTTCAGAAAAGCGGTGAAGACCTGGCTTTTCCGGCAGGCCTGGGGCCATTGATCTTGCTGTTGCAATCTTATGAGATCCGGCCATGAATGGTGTGAATGGGTTTTAACGTTTTAATTTTTAAATGTTTTTATAATGTTTTTTTTAAATGCATTGTAAGCTGCCCTGAGTCTCCGGAGAAAGGCGGCATATAAATTGAAATCATCATCATCATCTCCTATTCTTCTATTGCTGGATCTTTGATTTTCTGGAAGCACTGTAGTGGGGAGTTGACAGAATATTTGTTCCCCTCTGTGAGATGTCCAAGCTGTTTTGTAAGTAGCTATGTTGTATGTTGGGCTTCCTGATAATACAATTGGATGAAGAGGTAGGTCAGGTTTATGAATTTTTAGATATCCACAGAAGCATGGAGAATGGGCCCAGTGCTTTTCATCTACCACTGTTTTTCTTTTGTGATTTGATATTTCT
>JANHZT010001857.1:78260-92007 GCA_032468215.1 Stegonotus admiraltiensis | reverse complement strand
CGTGCTGTACCCGGGTCGGAAGCCGGACTGGCACGGATCTAGATAAACAGCTTCATCCAGGAACTGCGGAAGCTGTCATGCTACCACACTCTCAACAACCTTCGCCAGGAAGGGACCATTTGACCATTAATTAAAGTATTGGTGTGGGAGGAGGAAATTCTTAGAGGTATATCTATTTATCCCAATCAGTGTAATAAGTCATTTCACAATTACTTAAATTAATGTGATTTCCAAATCAAAAATAATAACCATCATGAAGATGAAACATTTTTGCTAAAATGTTAGTACCAGTTGTGATTTATTTATTCATTATAAAAACGTAACAAATTCAGCTCATACTGCAGATTACAATCTTAAATAATCTTTGCATTTGCATTTCTAGAATGAAACAATTGAGCATTGATGGCATATCAATATCAGAACTTTTTGCTCACTTTTGTGGATTATTTTTGTTCACAGGTTGCTAGTATTGAGAAGATGGAGGACACAAGTCTTCTACCCAATCCCATCATTATCAGTGTAAAAAGCAAGACAGCTTTTCAGTTCATTGAATTGAAGGACAGGGATACTCTGGTGGAAAATCTATGCTTAAGACTGAAACAAGTGAAGGCAAATAACCTTGTGCTCCAGAATGCTTTGAAAAGCAAAGATATGGTAGTTCCTGCTCAACTTATTTTATATTTGGCTCATTGATAATAACTTAGTAAAGTAAAAAAAACCTTTAGTAGTAGTTGTTGTTGTTGTTGTTGTAGTTGAAGTTATAATAGTAATAGAAATATTACTATTGTAGTATTTATACAATAGTATATATAAATATTGTAGTATTGTTGCTTTAAAATAAGGGTTATATGCTATAATTTAAAGTTGCTGACTTTCCTGATGTAGTATTCAAAGTGGGATCAGAGAAGAATTTGCAAGATGATTCCATCTTTTATTTATTTCCAACTAATGTATTATACTTAGATTATATTCAGAATAATAATTGATAGTGCATTTGCATTGATAGAATTTCCATGTCACATGAAAAGCATTTTGGTTTTGTTCTTACAAGATTATGGACCTAATTCTTATGGTTTCTTAAACAAACCATATCTTAATGTGATTCAGCAATTGCATTGATTTGGTATTACACTATAAAAATATATAAGTGGAACATTCCCTAAAATTGAAAACCGCAGTTGGTGAAAGTAATTATTTGAGAATAACAGCCAAAGAGATAACAGAGTAGACTTAAAAATCTGTTTACCGTTTGTTCATTTTATGCAAAGATTACATCCAATTAATGTATAATTCCTGTTGTATTGCAAGAAAATATATTAATGACTATATTAGTAGCTTTCAATTAGATCTAGACTGGTGTGATACAAAATTGTTATTTATTATATTTACGCAGCACAACTCTCATGTAATACATGCTGAATATGAATTGGAGGGATTTGGAACAGCTTCTCAGATTAATGATAAGTGTGAAAATGACAGAAACAGAAGACACCTGCCAAATACAGAAGCTCTGAGTTCAGCCTTTCACCCTTCTGGAATGGATGGCCTTGAGTTCAGAATGGTATGTAGTTGGAAGATTTTTGGAAGCTGTTTTTGGTAAATATTTATCAGTTACATCTACTGCTTGATATCATATTTATTAATATATTTTAAACATGATTCTATGACATTTAATAGTTTCTGGTATGATGCAATCCTTTTATTCTCCTCTAAAAAGAGTTAAAGGGTTTTCTTATTTGTTTCCTTTTCCTCTATCAGTCATTCTCCTGCTTCTGCAAATTTGAGTAAATATAAGAGCTGTGTAGGTAATTCCCGGGTTACAAGCGTTTGCTTAGTGAACATTCGAAATTACGCGATAAGCGCCCCCTAGTGTTTACGGACAAATCATGAAACTACGAATGTTGCACCACCACAGCAGTTGTTTGGTCTTATGAATGACTGCAGAGGCTCTGCAACATTCACCCTGCCTACCACCCACCCACCCCCGGCACCGGATCGCCATAGATACCAAGCCTGTGGATACTCATCTTGCAAAGATTTAGAGAGCCTTCGTTTTCTTGGCCTTTGTGTGTACACAGAGAATGGAGGCCTAAACTACTGCAAGATCACGCTAGATCAGTAGCGCGAGAACTCCCACTATTGATTTGTGTGATATCCCGGTACTTTAGGTCTTTGTTCTCTGCAAATGGATGCCTGGATGAGAGCTGCAGCAAAAGGCTTTGCAAATGGAGGGAAGGCCTGAAACATTGAAGCTTTCCCTTCATTTGCAAAGCCTTTTGCCATCTTTGCAAAAAGCCTTTGCTGCCGAGAATGGAGCCCCCGGAAGGAGCGTGTGTCACTCCATTTTCACCAGGAAAGGCCTTTTCTCAAGGCCTCTGCTGAAGAGAAGCTTCATTTTCAAGAGCCCCGTTTCCATGCAGACGAAGCTTGCAGTCTCCATCAGGGTGACAAGAGTTTGAGCAACCTTAGGGCAGTTGGAAGCAATTTGCTCAAACACTTGTCACCCTGACAGAATCTGGAAACTTTATCTGCATGGAAATGGGACGGTTGTGTACAGGTCTTTCTGTCTTGTAATGCCAAGCATGTTTATTTCCATGGCTCTTTGCGCCACTCATAGCTTTTGTATCGGGAGGTTAGTGTCCATGTTTCACCAGCATATGTTAGAGCAGGTAGCACACAATGATTGCAAACTTTTCTCTTCTGACATAGGGGTGGTTGGTTGTTCTTGAAAATTAAGCTTAGCTTGTTGAATGCCTGCCAGCCACATTTAACATGCCATTAATTTCCTTTATTGTATCACCTTCTATTGAGATATGTTGGCCAAGGTATACGTAGTGGTCTCCTACATCTAGTTCTTCTCCAGATATACTGTATTTTTCAGACTATAAGACGCACTGGTGTATAAGACGCACCTAGATTTCGAAGAGGAAAACAAGAAAAAAAATTTTTGGCCTCTGCGCATCCGGTTTTTGCCCTCCCCGGCCCCCAGGAGCACTTTGCAGGCCTCCCAAACCCTCTTCGTGTCCTGTTTTTGCGAAAAATGGGCTTGTTTTTCGCAAAAACGGGACACACAGGGGGGATTTCAGTAGGTCAAAAACAGGACTGTATTCGATCTATAAGACGCACCGACATTTCCACTGACGGTGAAAAAAGTCTTATAGTCTGAAAAATACAATATTTTTTTCCTTTCTTTGATGAATTTATTAAACATTACCTGGCTCTTTTTCATGTTTATTTTTAAGCCAAATGGTTCTTCTGTTTTGTGCAGCTCTTGTATGTGTCTTTGTAACTCTGTAACTCTACTGGGTCTTGTGAGAAGAGAACAACATCATCTGCAAATCTTAAAATGATTTAAATAGACGCCATTAATTTTTATTCCATCTTTTGCCCAGTCTAGTTTGTGAAATACATCTTCAAGGCAGGCTGAGAAAAGGATAGGTGATATTGTATCACCTTGTCATACACCTTATTCTATGTTGATTTCCACTTTAAAATCATTAAGGCAAATTGTCAGTATTGCTTTTTCATATATTGATTGCAGTAAGTTTATGTAAGTAGTGTCAACACCTTGGTTGAGCAATGCATTAATTATTACTTGCTGGAAATACTAACTCAAATGCCTTTTCGTAGTCGATGAAAGCCATGCACAGAGGCAAGGTGTACTCGTGCCTTTCAATTATACACATACTGGTATATACATATGAATAAATACCCATATAGTATTTACTCAGTTAAGTTTATCATTAATTATAAACCACGCTGTATCCTTCTCTCATTTTTAGAACCCAGAATTTTAAATTTTTTAGCAAATTTGTATAATGGATCCATTAATTGAAATTAGAAATTAGAAATAAAAGATTAATTAATAATGTTTCCAATCATTTACAGTTATTAACCATTTTATTCATATTTTTATAATAATCTTAATGATTGCAATTTTCTGTTAATTACAGCAATATTGTATTGCGTGTATTAGCTTTGTAAAAATTGGTTTTCACCAGTCAAGCTCGTATTGAAAAAAAAATGAAATAGAACAGTTTCATTGATTTTGGCCAGCTATGTCTCATGTAAAATGATAGGGGATTCTTT
Source organism: Stegonotus admiraltiensis (assembly GCA_032468215.1). NCBI lineage: Eukaryota > Metazoa > Chordata > Lepidosauria > Squamata > Colubridae > Stegonotus > Stegonotus admiraltiensis. Next base: position 87,918 of record JANHZT010001857.1, on the reverse strand, counting down.
CAGTCTTTCTAAATGACAGCCAAATTTTACAATATCATTCCATTATAGTCTTATATATTGATCAAATTAGAAGGTTTAATCCATTTCCTTTTTTTCATACTTTCTGTTGTATTAAATAAAACTGCTTTTTAGAATGAGAAGTTATTTCTCAACAATGCGGGTTCTAATAAAGGCTTTAATATATATCCTTTGTGTTTAGTCTAGAGAGCAAATAAAAGAGAGGCTGTGGGATGATCATTTTGCTGAGTATGGCCGAACTGTTTGTATGTTTCGAACAGAGAAAATTAGGAAACTGGTTGCTATGGGAATCCCAGAATCATTACGAGGCAAACTATGGCTCATTTTCTCAGGTGAGAATTCAGTAATTTCACTACTCCCCCAAGTATGTCATTTCATCATATAAAAAAGGGAGACCAGAAGGTGATGTCCATTTTTCTGTGCTGGTTAGGAGAATAGGATCATGATTGTAGATTAAATGGACCTACAGTATGTAAAATCTGGCATTAAGCTGTAGTTTTAACATAGGATGTTGCTTGTTTTCTATCCAGATTGAGAATTTACTTGAGGCCACATAATTATAATCCAGTCCAATCCAGTCCTCCTGCAGCACTCTGCTGGACAAAAATGGGCTGTGCGGAGACCCCGTGAGGCCCATTTTTGGCCTCCACAGCCTCCTGCAGCACTCTGCCAGCCAAAAATGGGCTGCGCAGATGCCCCATGAGGCCCCCACGCAATACATTTTTGGCCTCCATGGCCTCCAGCAGCACTCTGCCAGCCCATTTTTGTCTGGCAGAGTGCTGCAGGAGGCCGTAGAGGCCGAAAACGGGCTGCAGGGGGACTGCACACAGCCCGCCATTGCCTGTTTTATCTGGCAGAGACACTGCGGGCCAGTCCTTTGATATTTGCAAGCCAGTCCCGCAAGTCAGATTTCAGCACCCCATTGGCTGGATCCACGGACATCCCTGAACTAATGTATAAAGAGATTACATTTCAGCATAAGAAAATGCTATTTTTTTTTTGACTCAGCAGTATGTAAACATTTAAATGTCAGGTATTTCTTTTATGCAATATAATAAATATGTTCTATATTTATATATTTGCTATAACAGTAGATAAATTTATATGATTTAACACTGGTTTAAAGATTGAATACCAAAATATTATATCATACACTAGAAACTGTAGAGATGTTATACTTGGCCCAAATAATTGATTTGTAGGTTGTGAGAGCTGAGTATTTAAATTAGGATTTTTCCAATATACTGATATAAGGGTGATTTATTTATCCCCACAGTATGTTGCATGTGGGCCACAATTAAACTTAGTTTTTATAGGTGTTAACAAGAGAAATCACATCATATTTGTGAACAAACAATTATTTAACCGTGTTTATATTGCTAAAGTATCCATTTTGCATTTATTCCTGGGTCAGATGCTATGTCTGATCTGTATTCACATCCTGGTTACTATGAAGATTTAGTGGAAATGTCCATGGGTATGTATTGCATAGCGACAGAGGAAATAGAGCGTGACTTGCATCGTTCCCTACCTGAACATCCAGCCTTCCAAAGTGAAACAGGCATAGCTGCATTGAGAAGAGTCTTAACAGCTTATGCACACAGAAACCCCAAAATTGGGTATTGCCAGGTAAAGGTTTCTTATGACATTAACTTTTAAATGACTTTTCTTGGCTTGAGAATTGTGGGTCTGTTGACCTCTACTGCCCATCTTGCTTGTTCAGTTAAGGCCTACTAATACTTTTTAATACGATAAAGCAGGCTAGTTTACCTATCCTAATCCTATCTCTGCCCCATAAAGGTTTCTCTGGTAACTGTTAGAACACGGTTGTGCCAGTATGCCACAAACACAACCAAATTTCAGTTTTACCCTAATCACACTTACACTTTTTTTCTATGGATACCAGTATCTCTGATCTAAACATCGATATATATATACAGGATATTTAATAATCAATACATAATGATACAGTAATCAGGATGTGTAATATCAAAGTTGCTTATATTCCTCTCCCTCTTGCTTCCTAATAGTCCATGAATATATTGACCTCAGTTTTACTGCTATATGCTAAAGAAGAGGAAGCTTTTTGGCTGCTTGTATCAGTCTGTGAAAGGATGCTCCCAGATTATTTTAATCACCGGGTAATAGGTGAGTCACTTTATATTTCTTTCTCTTTGTTATTGTGCTGTTTGTCATCAGTGCTATTTTTATTTATTTATTATTCTTTTGGAGATTAATTTATTTCTGAGATTTAGAGGCCCCACAATTCCAAAATTACTCTGTGTGGCTAACATCAAGTTAAAACAAGAAAAACAGCAAGAAAACTCTGTGCATTTGGACAAATCCACTCCCTCTAAGAGAAGCTTCCTCAAAAATAAGCCTATCTTGATTTTTAGCCTGTTCCTAATATAAGCCCTACCACAAAATAAGCCCCAGTGAAGAGGGTCGGTGTGGCCACCACAGGAGGCGGGGAGCACAAGCGGGCTGATGGTGTCCGACAGCAGCCACACCCTTTGCAGCGCAGGTGAGTTGATTACCTGTACAAGCAGCAGGCGGAGGCAGAGGTGGGGAGGCACATGATCTGGATGCGTCACGTGGGCTGCGGGAAGGCCAAGAGTTGGTGGGCTGGAGCAGCGGCCAGCCATGGGAGGCTCGTCTTCACATCACTGGCTTACCTGTGGCCCGTGCAGTGCATTGGGATAGCCTGCATTCTGCCCACACCTCTGCCTCCATCTGCTGCCAGTGCCGCCATGCAAAGACTAGGCTTCCGTGGCCGCCGTCCCATGATGGCCCACCAACTCTTGCCTTTCCTGCAGCCTGCGTTGCCTGCCCAGATCACCTGTCTTCCCCCCCTCCCCTGTGCCTCTGTCTCAGTCTGTTGCTTGGACAGGGAATCAACTCACCTGCACTGTGCGTGCTGCGCAGCCCCAGAGTGCGCTGACCAAGGGGCCAGCAGGCTGCAGCTGCTGTTGGATACCATCGGTTCCCTGTTTGCTGCCTCTTCTGTGCGTACCGGGGACAGAGCGCCCAGCTGGGCTGATCACCCGATATCGTGTTTCCCCAAAAATATGCCCTAATGCTTATTTTGAAGCCCCCCAAAATATAAGACCTGTTCTTATTTTCAGGGAAACATGGTATCCACAAACACCACACTCCATGTCCTGTGACAACAGCCACGTTTTAAAGGTTTTCTGAAAAATAATCAAAGTAGAGGTGAAATGGATCTCTGGGGTCTTTTTCTTTGGAGCAGCTTATCTTTAAAAAATTATTCTATTTAATTATGTTGTGATGTTTGAAGTGAAAGTAATTCTACAGAATACTCTCCCTTCCAGTACTTGGCATCCCATACTTCTCTCCCCCACCCCCCCAAGACTGTAATAGGCTAAAATGCTTGAGAACTCAGTGATGTTCCAAGCTTAAATTCATAGAAGCAGCACTTTTGTATAGGTAGTGGTAAACTAGGTTTATTTTTAATTGTATTACATTGTGAATTGTATTTTAAATCTAAAGTAACAGATTCTTTCCACCTTGAGTAACCTGGCTCGCTGTGATTTTTACAGGTGCTCAAGTGGACCAGTCAGTATTTGAAGAGTTAATCAGAGAGAAACTTCCTGAATTAGCGGAACATTTTAAAGACCTCTCCACACTAGCTTCTGTTTCTTTGTCATGGTTCTTAACACTGTTCCTTAGTATCATGCCCCTTGAAAGTGCTGTTAATGTTGTAGACTGTTTCTTCTTTGATGGGATAAAGGCCATTTTCCAATTGGGCTTAGCTGTTCTCGAAGCCAATGCTGTGGAACTGTGCAGCAGCAAAGATGACGGGCATGCTTTGATGATTCTCAGCAGGTACTCTCCAGGTTCTGCCTGTTTTATCTAAGGTTGACATCCTAGTAGTTTAAACTGCCAATTTAATTCATCCGTTGCTTTATTAACATTAATAGATTTCTTCAGCAAGACAGAGCAACAGACATGAATGTTTAATGGGATGTATCATAAATCACGGCTGGGCTGAATTGTTTCCAGCCCCAAAATTGTTTGCTTCTAGAAACTCTGCACAGCTTGAAAATAAGCCTTTTTCATTGTTAAGGAAATCTAAGTCCTATTGTGTAAAGAGATGCAACAACCTCAGTATGATTTTTTGACAGTGAGAAAAATGAGAGCATGTGCAAATATGCAGTGAGGAATAAAAGTATGCTTGCATCATGTTGCATATTTGACAGTAGATTTAAATATATTTCTATTTTAGATTTTTAGATCATGTTAAAAATGAGGAAAGCCCTTTGCCACCAATTGGGAACCAACATGCCTTTTTCAGCGATGATATGGAACCTTGTCCTATAACAGAAATAGCGGATCTAATACGGGATTCATATGAGGTAGTGAATGTACCAATGTACTAGGTAGTGATTTTAATTGGAAGTTTGAAGTATTCAACGTTTCAAATGAAAATGAAAAACATCTTTTCTTGTTCTAGAAATTTGGAGACCATTCTGTAGAACAGATTGAGCACATGCGCTACAAACACAGGATCCGTGTACTCCAGAGTCATGAAGAAACCACTAAACAGAATGTGGTAAGAGTTTTCAAAATCTTAGTTTTAAACTTTAAAGAAGTATAAGATACTTAAAAATGATTTCTAAAGATACAGAAAAATGCATCTTGAAATACAAAGCAACTGAAGCACAGACACTTATGGCTCTTCGGATGTTACTGAATGGAATGAAAATGTGTTCCTTCTTTCTTTATGCTACATTCTTTTTCTTTTAACACACTGTAAGTTTCATTCAAAGTCAAATGTTGAAAAGTAGGCAAAAATACTTCAGATGAGGCAGGTTTGGGCGCATTTAGTTCAACAGGGTTTTTTTGTATGCCTTAATACTTCTGCTAAACATATTCCTGTTTTCTCTTTAGCTCAGAGTGGTTATTCCAGATGTTTCTATTGTTCCAGAAGATTTGGAGGAACTATATGACTTATTTAAGGTATGCACCTTTTTCAGAAAAGTTTTGCATTAGATGAGATGAGATGGATAGTCAGATAGATATTGTGTATAGTTTATATTCAAAAATCAACAAAGGTGTAATGCTTTGCAATATTTTAATGGTATCTAGGTACTTTAGATTTTAGTTTTTCCAAAAATCTAAGAGAATTATTGAATTAGATTTTGATCAGATCTTTTCAAGTGATTAGTTAATGGAATAAATTGGTCTGTTCTTCTAGAAATTGTTACAATACAAATAAATTACGTTTCTTCTTGGCAAATTATGACACAGAAAAGGAATCTATTTCTGAAATAAGTAAATAGCTAAGAAGAGCAAAGAAGAGCAAAAGAAGGGCGCCACCACCAAATAATACTAACCAGGTTACACTTTTATTTCATTCTTCTGTAGCACACATTGCAAAGATACCTTGCTTTTCCAAGCTCTAACAGTATAATAGTGTCCTTGCTGTTATGTTAACCTGCCAATGATAAGAACTAAAATATACCTGAGTTCCAGGACATTTAATATTATAAAAGATTATTGAAATTAAAATAAAGACATGTATTTTTTCCTGTCTACCAGATACCTTGAGCAGATACGTTTGTATTCACTAAACTTAAGAGCAATATGTAATATTGACATTATTATGCAAATATTCATATAGACAAATGAACATGCAGTTGCCCACTACTAAAATCTTCCTGGATAAGATTTTCATTCTAATATTTGTTTTTGTTTTTCCAGAAAGAGCATTTAATAAGCTGTTACTGGGAATGGAATAGTGCAGTTGTTATCCAGCGTCATGATCCAAGTCGACCCTATGCTGAACAATATAGAATTGATTCTCAGCAATTTACTAATCTTTTAAAACTTGTTTCACCTTGGATATGTGGTGAACATACTCAGGTTCTAGCAGAAAGAACATTCCGCCTTTTGGATGAAAACATGGACCATCTGATTGAATTCAAAGCATTTGTTAGCTGCTTAGGTAGGTATTCAATTTATACTGATTTTCTACTGCAGAGTTTTAGGAAAGTTATGTATCTGAACAGTGCAAATGCCAATGGGTTGTCGCACAAAAGATGTAGGTGTCGTAGAGAAGAATATTAAGCTGTAAGTTTGCATTTCTAGCAGTCTGTTTTACAGGTAGGCAAACTGTGAACAATGATTCACAAAAAATTATGTGACAACAAATGTTACTAGTCTAATGTGAAGCCAGAATGATTAGCTTCCATTGCTATTATGGAAATATTTTCATTTATTCTGGAATTTTACACTACTTTGTACAAGAAACATATCTTGTTTTATAAGTTGCAAAATAGTTGCTAGTTCCTATCTTTCTCTCAATTGTTTGAACACCTGGAATTAATTATAACTGCCAGAAGAGAGTTTTATAAGCAAGTTGCTAGGATTTGTCTTTAAAGTGTGCTGTTTTAGCATGTGAATTATGCCTGCACTACTTTCTTTCATATGGATTGTTCTCAAGGTTGTCTACATGCAAGATGAAGTCTAACAGAATGGTCATTCTTAAAGAAGTATCCCTTTGCTCTATAATAAACTTAGATGTTTTCAAGCACTATCAGCACAGAATTGTAAATGATTGAATTTGTAATCAAAGCTTAAATACAGACCTTTTCCTTATTATAATTTTTCACATAAATTACAAGTTTGTTATGCTTTATGAGAAAAGGAGTCAAGCCTCTGGTATACTTTCTTCCTCCTACAGATATTATGTATAATGGGGAAATGAATGAAAAAATTAAACTGTTGTACAGATTACATATTCCTCCTGGTAAGAACTTTCAAGCTACATTTAATTTTCTTTCCTTTTGGTTTAGCTTACCTCATCTGTATATAACTGTGATTGGAGCAGATTGGGAAAAGAAAATTGGTGAACTCTTTAGTTTTATCTGTAAACTTCCAATTCTGTACCTTATAGTGTGATCAGAAATTCATCTAATACCTATTAATTAGCTAAACTGATTCTGGTTTAACAAACAATACCAATCTATTGAATCAAATCTTTCTTGAACACCTGGATTCAAAATTCACATTCTTGCTCTTAGCCTGACCTTCAGAATTTTTGTACACTTAGCCCTTGGGAGTGATTTTGTTAAATGATTTATCTTGGGCATTACCATTGTGCTTTCTCCTCTATAAAACATCTTCCTGACCATAAAATGATAAAGAGCAGGCTTTTTAGCGATGGATTTGCAGTCCTTTCAAGTCTCACAAGCATTAAACCTTTTTATCAGGTCCTGAGATCTTATGCTTGTGGCATGACTACTCAAGATTCCAAGGGCGGCATTTAATGTGTGTGTTTTAAAGGAAAAAAACCCTCAAACTCACTTCTCTGATTAGTAGGGACATCTGACACAACTTTCCCTAAGAGAGCTGTGTATCTGAATGACGCTTGGACAGTTGAGGGGTAATTGAATCAGATTTCTTACACTTAAAAAAACTAGACCCATTAAACATTACAGGGATGGTTCCATGATCTATCTGAATTCAATACATTCTGCTAAAGTAACAATAGCATTACTTTGCCATTATAGCCCTCACAGAAAATGAAAAGGACAGTCAGTCACCATTAAAGAATTCTTTGTTATCAACTTCAAGGCCACTAGTAATTGGAAAATCAAACAGTAAGTAATCTAATTTTGAATACTATTTTTTTTTCTGTAATTAATAAAATGAATAGTATAATGTGGTGGTAAAGCTGGGGATGGGAATGGGGAGACCCATGTTCAGGAACTAGCCTTTAGCCAAACTTATGGGAGAAGATGAGAGGGAATATTGCATACTTAAGCTCATAAATATAAGGTAGGATCTAAATCTAACAAATTAATACCATTTTCTGCCGTAAGATATGGAAGGAGTCATTGCAGGAATGGCTGTAATGAATTTAGATTCCAAAAGCAATTTCACTGACTCGTTTCAGAGACAATACACTTGACATTTCTGGAAAATGCAAGCGAAGAAAAGCAAAAAATATTTGTCCAGTGTCATTCAATGTTACTTTTTTATGTTCACTTCCTCATCATGTATATATGTATCTATTACCTAGGTGATGGCATAGATTATCAGAAGCAGTTGAAACAGATGCTGAAGGATTTAGCCAAAGATACCAAGGCTGAAAAAGAACTACCTAAAATGAGCCAGGTACAAGATGAATTGTAATATGCATTATTTTTTATTCTGAGGAGCCAAACTAAGATTTGTTAACTCGGCCTATAAATTTCTACTAGTAATGTGAAACAGATGTCAGACAGTAGTATTAATCTATGCTAAGAGGAGAAGCGCTGCATTGCTACAATTCCCAACTTTCCTCCCTCAGAATGTTGCAGTATTTTCCCTTTGCTACATCCATTTGCGCCAATCTGTGTGGTTTTTCTTTAAACGCTTTTATCTTCAACATTCATACTTCAGATAACAACCTAGCTAAAATACTTACTTTTAACCAAAGTAAAATATTAAGATATTGCTTTAATGCTATAGCTCCTCCTTAGAATAAGACAAAGGATGAACACTAAGGTAGTCAAGTTGAAATCTTTTCTTAGGCAGATGGGAAAACTAACAATGGAAGATTGTACTTCCATTAAATTAAAGCAGCTTTAATATGCTATAAATTTTGGAAAATAAGCGACTAAAATTGCATTATGTTGACCTCATCTCCCTTTGTAGCGAGAATTTATCCAGTTTTGCAAGACCTTGTACAGCATGTTCCATGAAGATCCAGAAGAAAATGAGTTGTATCAAGCTATTGCTACGGTGACAACATTGTTACTTCAGATTGGAGAAGTTGGCCAAAGAAGCAGCAGCTCAGGCTCCGATGATTTCAGTGAGGATTTCCAGACAGAGGCATCTACTTCAGAGCAGGATCAAGTTTTTACAGACACTGTGAAGATCTCAAAGAATGTGCCCTCACCTGTAGCAGGAGACTGGATTGTTTCATTTGAACAAATCTTGGCTTCCCTATTTACTGAACAATCCCTGGTCAATTTCTTCGAGAAATCCTTAGAATTAAAACCAAAACTAGAGACTGCAAAGCTGACCCAGTGTAACTCCAAATCAAGTGGCGCAAGCCAGCCATCACGAGGTGAAACTGAGCAGCTAAATGTACAGTAGCAAGCAATGGTTATGTACTACCAAAATGCATACTGTAATTTTAGGGCTTTTGGACCAACACAAATATTTAATACTCTTGGGGAGCTTTAAAGCCAAAACACAACTTAAAATGTGGTTTCATGGTAAGACCATCTGTTTTCTTTTTGAATGTAATTTAAAACTCCATCTTCACTTTGAAAAAGATGCTGAGCTATTTAAGCAATTCTACCAAAAAGTGAAAATAAAACAACTCCCAGTTGACAACTTTGGCCAACTACAGGTTTTATGAATTGTTGCCTTTTTTGCACTAATGCTTGTTTCAATGCTGGTAATTGAAACTATTAATATATTTGAATCAAAGTTTGTATGTCATGCTTTCAATGTTCCGTGTACATGAACTATGACTTTCTTTTTTCTGTGTGTGCACTTTTCAATAAAAGATTTTTGTATCTGTTGCTTTTCAGATTACTCCATTTCAAGTATGTCATGTGAATGGGTTAGGCCAATGGTAGGCAAACTTGGCTCTTTCACACCCTGTGGATTCCTAAGACAG
>JANHZT010001857.1:32296-45572 GCA_032468215.1 Stegonotus admiraltiensis | reverse complement strand
AGGCTATTGCTTAACGCATTGTAAGCCGCCCTGAGTCTCCGGAGAAGGGCGGCATATAAATCAAAGGGAAAAAAAATTATTTGCATTCAACTCTTAATTACAAAGCAATGGATATTAAGACAACTCAGTAGAGTAATTCTTCATTTTAAAGATAACACAAGAATTACCATTATGTTTCTGGAGAAAGCCAATGACTTTTTCAAGAACTGTCGTTTTGTCCATTTTACGTGTGTTTCCAGGAAGCATTGAGCTGAGCTCCTTAATGAGAACATTGAACTGGTCACGTCTCTTCTTTTCAGACTTATTACGTGAAGCCCTATGAACATAATTAAATTTTTAGTAGACATGGAATCACTCATGTTTGTTTATTACTGTGATCTGTTCTTAAGAAAATTAATTCTTTACATTAGAATGAAATAAACTAAAAGACAACAAAGTGCTAAGAGAACTGCTTTGGCTGAAAGTATACCCTAGTGTTGTAAATTCAAATTCCTAAAGCTAACATATGAAGGAAAGAATCCTGCATTTCTTACATACCCGTGTTCAATGCAAACATGTAAAAAAAGAATGGCACAAAACTATTATGGAGATTCTACTGGGTTTTTTTGTACTGTGCCAGGTTTCTTTGCTTCTTGCTGTTTTTCTTCTTTAAAAACCTATGTTAAACATACAAATACATTTCCCAAAAAACTGGCTACTTACCTCTTTGCCCTGTCTTTCTCATCCTCATCCATCAGATTGTCTGAACAGCGTTTTCTGTTGAAAGAATTAAAAATAATTTTAATATATAACTTCACTAGATTTCTTTTATGCTTATATTTCAAACAAAATAAATGTGCCATAACTTAATTCATTGTGACACTATATTTAAGTCAGTAGCTCTAGGAATCATCAATCAGTACTCGTGTTTTCTTGTTTTAGTCACAATACAGCCTTTTCTGAACAATAATTTCCATCCATCCATGGTTATGGAAGGATGCCCCAGAAATATCTTGATGCATATAGAATGTAACTTTTTCCCAGAGTTCCAATACAAATGCTACTTGCAAAATAGCATTACAGAAGTGAAAACATGCAGCATGAGACCCTGGGAAGGAACCAGCTCCTGCATATTCAACATAAGATGCAAAGTCCCTACAATGTTTTGGCAACATTTTGGAAGTGATTTGCCATTGCCTTCTTCCTACAAATCAGAGAGAGTTACTGGCCTTAAATTACGCAGTTAGCTTCAAGTTTAAGGTAAGACCAGAACTCATGCTCTTCCATTTTCCATCCCAGTGCCCTCAACTTCTACACCAAACTGGCTCTCCTATTGTCTCCAATTAAGACACCACAAAAACAGTAACATAAGTATAATTGTTTATTGAGATACTATGTTGCTTTCAGATAGATGCAAACAAGCAAATACATAAGATCTTACAATATCTAATAATTAACAATTTAGCTATTCATAAATGGCAATTGGGGATTTGTCAACAATGCTAAAAAAAAAAACCCAAAGCATTCATTCATAATGCAGCAAGTCAGCTTCAAAATTTTCCTAGGCTCTTGCTCACATCCAAACTGACCATGCCATCAGAGATTCACAGAATGATTTCACTATTGCCATCCCAACAATCCAATATATATCTACAGCAGCGGTTCTCAACCTTCCTAATGCTGCGACCCTTTAATACAGTTCCTCATGTTGTGGTGACCCCCAACCATAAAATTATTCCTAAAACCATTGAAAATAAGTGTTTTCCGATTGTCTTAGGTGACCCCTGTGAAAGTCGTTCGACCCCCAAAGGAGTCGCGACCCACAGATTGAGAACCACTGATCTATAGGTATATACAGGTATCCTCAACTTACAATAGTTCATTTAGTGACCATTCAAAGTTATATCATCACTGAAAAAAGTGACTCATGACTGTTTTTCACACTTACAACTATTGTAGCATTCCCATGGTCATGTGACCAAAATCTGGATGCTTGGCAACTGACTTATACTTATAATGGTTGCAGTGTCCTGGGATGATGTTTTGCGACCTTCTGACAAGCAAAGTCAATGGGGAAGCCAGATTCACTTAACAGCCATGTTATAACTTAACACCTGCAGTGATTCACTTAAGAGATGTGGCAAGAAAGATCTTAAAATGGGCAAAATTCACTTACCAACTGTCTCACTTAGCAACATGAATTTTGGACTCAATTGTGGCCATAAATTGAGGATTACCTGTATTTTCAACAATCCAAACCAAATATAGTTATGATGATATTTCTTTCTATCTAAGACAGCACATATATCAACTTATTTCTGCATCATCTGTTAGAATTAATTTCAGACACTGTGTATTTTAGTAACACATTTGTTTCTCAAGTACTTGGCTTAACAACTTGCTTATCCCAACCCTTGGGATATATAGTAGACTGCAATCCACATGAACAAACGTTTCTGTATTACCTCTTACATCCCCCAAGATGTTGTTCATGTGGCAAAGAAATATTACTTAACTAAGCAAAAAACCCATGTTTATATTTTCCACTGAAATATTTTGAAATATTTGATTGTGATTGAAATATCAGTATTTTGAAATATTAAATGGCAATTATTATTCTCTGAATATTAGTTAGTAGTAAATAAAGTAATTTATAATGTAATGCTTTCATAGTTGATGATACCAATGTATGGCTTGGACAAACAAGCAGATATTCTGATAACAATCCTGTTTGTTTTTATCTTTTTGCCAATGGCATTGGAACTCTTTGAAGAAAGGAGTAATTAACTAGCCTTTTGATTAAAATCAAGTGTAGTACCCTTCCAAATTTGAGTCTTTGTTGACTAATTCAAATATTAGATCTCTTTAGTTCAGGAAAGACTTGCCTGCTTTATATTACCATACTTCATATATGTTATTGTTTTTTCTATTTCCAATTTTGTATAGTCAAAAATACAGCTTGCTGCTTTCCTCAAGGACATCTACTTCTGTAACTGTATATTTAATAATACTGTATATATTTGTTAGTTGCAGATGTAAAAATTCTATATATTTAAACATTCTCTAATACAAAGGATTAAAATATAAATAAAGCTGTGAAGTCAGTTTTGTGGAAAATGGAATAGTTTTCTTATCTTCTAATTAAGCTTTTACGGAAAAGAGAGTAGCAAACATTGTAAACTAATATGAATAAAGATAACCATCTGTACACCTCAAAGTATGCCTATCCCCATCCAGCAATGCCAAACAACCTTCTGAACATAAGAGAAAAAGTAGGTCAGTTCGGCAACACTGTTCTTGTGATGCAATTGTAATGGTTGTTTTGCAGTCAACACTTCCTGAGTTCATTGCAACAATGAAGACTCTATGAAGATTGTCTTAGATGATACAAAGGCTTTCATTAAAATGTGGTACAGGCTTAGCTTTTACACTAACACAAAAACAAGAGTAGCAGCATGTGAAAAGGTTAAGAGAAGGGTATAAAGCTTGATGAAAGCTCATCCACAAAATTTGTTGCTCATTTTATTCATTTCCAAATAGCTATAGGAATACATACAGAGCCCCTCTGTGATTGAGATGTTTGATAAACAAACAAAGAAAGAAACAAGCACCTAATTTCACATGTGTTGCAGCAGTACATGGACATTCAGGAACCTGCTAGATCCAATATATACAACATTTTCCTCTTTAATTTTCATAATTACAGGTAGTCTTCAAGTTATGACCACAGTTGGGACAAGACTTGTCGATCACCAATGCTGATCAGCAATTCAGTTGCACCACAATTCAATTGTCAATCAGCAATTCAGTTGCACCTCCTTTTATGACTTTTTTTGCTGCAGTAATTTATTCTTATTTAAGGGAGAGGGGCAGTTTAGAAAAATGAAAAATAAATAAATAAACAAATACATAAATATTTCACACCAAAGAACTTCCAGTGAAAGTGTTTTTCACTGATACATTCCTACTACATCTTTCCTGGCAGACATAGCCAGAGAAATAATGATTTCGAAACACTGAACCAAAGACATTGGGTAACTTAATAAAATAGGTCTTTCTGAATGATTGAGTTCAACTGTTCTGTCTATCCAGAATCCAGACATCACAATTTGGTGGCAATAGTATCAGTAGAGGCAGGATAACTTATAGATAGGTGGACAGCAGACAGAGGGGTGGCCTCTCTTATTTTACTGGTAAGGCATCAGTGTTCTTCAGAACAATTGTCCAACAATTGTTTGTTTTCACAGTTTTAATCCTCATTTGCTACATCCTTAAATCATATTGTTTCAGGAAATGTTGATCCTCCCACCCAGCAACAAATATATCTCAGTATATTGTCAACAAGCATAACCTCTTTACAACTTCTCTTCTCATTATTATTTTAACATATGCACCATCCTGTAGCACAGGAGGTGAGAAATTAAAAATTATTCTACTTTATTGCATTTGAAATAATTTCAGTATTTTCTGTGGTAAAGTTTCAAAATTACTATTTCAAAAAAAAATTCTTAAAATTCAACTTAAAAGTGATGCTTGATTCTTCATGACATAAATTTGATTAGGTAGATAACTATAACATACATGAGTTAAGTTTTAAGCATTGACATCATGCAGGATCTTTATGTTCATTTAGTTTTCTGTAAAATAAAATTAGAAAATCTATTATTTCCATGAGTCTTCATCTATTCATGTAGTTTTCACATGTAGAGCAGGGTTAAGATACTCAATTATTAAAAAGCAACAAATCTAAAATTAAATGATTTTAAATAAAATACAGAGTTCCCCCAAAAATATTAAAAACAAACAAAAGAGAAGAGATGGAATAAACACAGAAACTACAGCAATTGGGATAGATAAAATATATTACAATATGAGATCAGACAGAAATATTAAAATCAAAGCGGGCCATGAAGAAAATATTATGCAGGTTAATCCACAACAGAATATTTGACAAGACATGAAATGTTAATTCTTCTGATGCATTTTGAATAAAAGATGCTTTGCATTCACAGTCAACCACATAAGCGGTAGCAATATAGTTTGTGATTTCCAGGCATGATCTAATAGTTCAGCAATACATTCTTCCCACATAGCAATAAGATGGTAACATCTAGTTGACACTGAAAAGGTTAAATAGGGTCAGAACAAATTATGACTTGAATCTGAAATAGTCATAAATCCCAAGGCTATAGATTAGGAATTTAAAAAAAAAACCATAATAGTAAAAGGTAACCAACAACCACCTCCAGATTGTAATCAACAAGACTGCTTGATCTGTGTGTTTTTTCTAGAATAGAATAGACAGAATATCTTTTTAGGTATATGAAAAAACTGTCCTTAGAGGAGTTTTTGAAAAAGTGCTTTAAAACATGTTTCTTAAATTATAGACAGTTTTATGAAGAGATACAGAAATTATGATAAAAATAAAATGTTTGG
Source organism: Stegonotus admiraltiensis (assembly GCA_032468215.1). Taxonomy (NCBI): domain Eukaryota; kingdom Metazoa; phylum Chordata; class Lepidosauria; order Squamata; family Colubridae; genus Stegonotus; species Stegonotus admiraltiensis. The sequence continues at coordinate 40,157 of JANHZT010001857.1, read as the reverse complement.
ACAGATTATACATATAGACCAAACTAAACTAAACTACACAGAATGCAGAGGCTGTACAGTCTAAAAAACGAAAGAGGTTTGTTTTTAAACATTTTTATTTTTAAATTGGAGAGCACTTTCTGCACTATAGCAGCAAAATTTGGACTCTTTGCTCAATACTTAGGATGATGCTATACTGCTATTTCTACATTAAAAAAGATACCAAAGGAATATTTCAAAACCTTATTGTAGTGAAACTCCTGAATGCATCAAACTAAAATTTGGCATACTATATATGTACTACATATATAGTACATATATAGCATCCCCGCTACTTTCATCCACTTTGTCAAAAATGAATCAGCTGCAGGTCTAGAGATGTTCATAAGAATGTCAACAGTATAAAAATGGCAAGTATACCCAAGCAATCAAAGCATTAATCCCTTTATGACCAAAAAGGGATATGGCTTCAATCATGTAGTGGACATGTCAGACGAGTTATGTTTGATAGAACTGACTGGTCCTCTGGATGCCCTGAGATAATTTTTTTTTTGTTCCATTATATCAGTGGTGGGTTGCCCCCGGTTCAGACCTGTTCTATAGAACTGGTAGTAAAATCGGACGGAGGCTCCACCCACTGACCCCGACATCATCACAACGCTTCTGCGCATACGCAGAAGAGCATGCATGAGCAAAGCGCAAGCTCACGCGGCCCTGGTGCGAACTGGTTGTAAAGGTAAGTAGAACCCACCCCTGCATTATACCCTGTGGACAAATACCCTATTTTCTTTGAACTCTGTTATCAAAGCAGCTCAGTTTGAATCAGTTTGCCCTCAGATGTTAAAATACAATGGAGGAGATGTCAACATCTGAGATATAGCAGAAGGTAGTCTCTGTTTACAAGAACCTCTAATACCAGGAGCTAAATTCACATCAGCACTCTGGCTATTACCAAGACAGCTGACACACCTTGGGGGGAGGGGAAAACAGGGTCAGAGGTGAGGTGCGAATTGAGTGAAGTCAGAGCTGGTTGGAACCCTGACACCAGCCTTCTGCTGGGTCTTCAGTTCCATATCTACAACACAACACATTTGCCTGATAAATCTGTCTCTTACAAATCTTGTACTAAAGGTGGACATGCTGGCTCACAGGTATCCTCATTAATCCAACAAATTTATCTATTCATGTGACACATGAATTCATACATTTGGGAAACAATTACAGTCTTAAATCATATAAAATTTTATGAATTTTATTTATAAAATAAAATTCCTTTATAAAATTCCTATGGCTGTTTTTAATATCAAGTATTCCTGCATATTCATCAATATCATAACCAATTTTTGTTCAGAAATTACACATTGTATGACTTGGTATCCCTCATTATCTCCCTGGTTGCCAAGTTTCTATTATTTTTTCGTATTGGATATTATTAGTGAACCATACTGACTGAATGCCTAATTTTTTTTCTTCCCACTCATTTTATCTTTCCTTTTGATAACTTTTCCATCTAAAGACTTTAACCACATATATTCAAAAACACTATAGATAAAAGTGAAAACTTTTTAAAGATCAAGTTGTTTTAAAAATAGGGTACATTTTAAATTAATTAATCTAATTAATCGTGTATACATATAGTAGAAATCTATCACACCGTTCTGTTTCAGGATAAAGAATGTTACGGCAAGTCAGAATAAGAGTGAGAAACAGCGGGCAAAAGAAACTTGGAGGGAAAGAAAAGAAAATATAGTTAAATCTAATTTACTCCAACGCCGTTCATTATGCTTCCCCATATCTTTCTATTCTTGTAAATTATCCTTGCTTCTCCCATATCTGAACATCATTTCATACATTATCTTTTGAGGATATTATCAGTTCCATTCAACCATATCTTCATTTTCCTCCCAAACCATTTAAATCATTTTGGTTTCTCACAATGGTTACTGTCACTGAGATTTAAGAAAGCTACTTTACTGATAGCAATAGCACTTAGACTTATATACAGCTTTACAGCCCTTTCTAAGTGGTTTAAAGAGTCAGCATATTGCCCCCAACAATCTGGATCCTCATTTTACCAATCTCAGAAGGATGGAAGGCTGAGTCAACCTTGAGCTTGGTGAGATTTGAACTGCCAAATTGTAGGCAGTCAGCAGTCAGGAGTCAGCCTGTAGTACTGCACTCTAACCACTGCGCCACCGCAGCTCTAAAGCAACCTGCTCTTCACTTGGGTCTAGAAGATATACGAGTAAAGTTCCTCACCATTGTAAAGTGGCTTGTATGGTAACTTTCTACATTCTCTTTAATATCAATCAATCTTTTTTGCTTAGGACAGTATTCTGCTACCTAGGGTTTTGGAAAGAAAGTATAAAGTCCCTGTATTGGGTCAAGGTAATATCCCTGTATTGAGTCATAATATTGCATGTGTTGTTGTGCTTCCTTCTGTGTCATCTGGCATCTGCATCTAATGACACCCTTGTTAATTAATCATTTAGGTCAAATGAACTTGTTTTCTTCATTAGCAACTAGCCCTCCAAAAACATCTAAACATCTAATATATGCTACCATAATTGCTGTAACAGAGTTTTGGATTTAAGACTGGAAATATTTACTGGCTGATTTATGCCTATCAGTATACAGTTTGATATTAGTTTTATTAACTATATGTCTCTTACTATGTTTATCTTAGTTTTTGTGATCATATTAAATTGGTTTTATGCTTTAGTGTAAGAAAATAACTAATCATCACTATCAGGCATGGAGCAGTCTTCAAACACATGTTATAAAAATGGTACAGAAACTTCATATTTTAACATTTTTCCAACTTCACTTTCAATCATTGTTAAATGAATAGTTTGAAATCAAGGGCTAGTACAAGTGGGGAAGATTTTATTCCACAAATTCAAGTCTTTTTGTATCATACCGGATTTTGAAAAAAATCAAATTATTTATTATTTATTAAACAAATGAAGTTAATAACAAAAGTATTTTTTCTTTTAATGACCCTGTAATCTTTATTATTTCTTAAATAAATCCACAATATCAAAATCAGAATAGCTTTAATGTGTGCTTTTTCCTTTTGGAAAAAGTATTTGTCCTAAGGACAAATGGTTCCAATAAGAATCAAAACAACAGTATCAATGGCAATAATAAATAACTAACTTTATTTTGCCAAATAAAAGATCAAGGATTAAAATAAGGATAGTGCAAAATGCAGAAGGAAAACTGGCTGTGCCAAACCATAAACTATACTATCAAGCCAGATGTTTTACTTGGATTACAGAATGAACACTGTTAACACATGACTGAATTATCTCTATTGAAAGAGCAGGACTTCCAGAAGACATGCATAAGTACCTTTCCCAAATATAAACAGAAGTAGTTCGCCTATTTTTAAAAAAATCCTATTTTATATATATAAGAGGAAGAAGGTATATGGACATGTTCACAACCTTGAGTTATTTGTAAAAATAATAAAAGGCAGGATACAAATAAATAACAAGAGTCATTCCATGTCAAGTGGTCTGATTTGAGAAAAGTGCTCAACCATCACGGATTTTGATGAAATTTGGTGCGAACATGCACACACGTCCCAATGAACATTGGTAAAGTGTTATGTGTGCCGATGCAATACTTGCAGAGATATAGTCATTTGTGTGACCCCATACCGCAGCCTTCTACAGTATGACTGAGGTATCAGCAACTTTGAGACATAATATCTCCGGCAATATTTTGTTCAGATAAACAAAACTTGGCCATCTGATACAGATTGCTGGGGGCAATATGCTGACTCTGTAAACCGCTTAGAGCAGGGGTGTCAAACTCAATTTCATTGAGGGCCGCATCAGGGTTGTGTCTGACCTTGGGGGGCCGGAGTGGGTGAGGTCAGGGTGGGTGTGGCCAGTTCACCATCACTTCTGTCAGGGGCACTTGTGGTGGCCTAAAGGTCATCCAGTGAAAACGGACTCCTGAGCTCTGTTTTGGCTACAATGGCCTCCTGCAACCTTCTGCCAGCAAAAACGGACTTGGGAGTGCCACCTGTGGCCTTCTTGAGCTCCATTTTCAGCTGTGACAACCTCCTGAAACCCTCTGCCAGTGAAAACGAAGCTTGAGAGTGCCGCCAACGGCTGATGCGAGTTCTATTTTGGCGGCAATGGCCTCCTACAACCCTCTGCCAGTGAAAACAGAGCTCAGGAGGGCCACACGCAGCCCTTCTGAGCTCTGTGTTTGCTGGCAGGTCCTTAACTGTTTCCAGGGCAGCCCTGCAGGTCAGATTTAAGCACCACATGAGCCGGATCCAGGTCCCGGGCCTTGAGTTTGACACCCCTGGCTTAGAGAGTGCTGTAAAGCACTATGAAGTGGTATATAAGCCTAAGTGCTATTGCTATTGTTAATTTTAGTTAGATTAACCATTTACACATTTTAACTCTGCATAAGGCCTGTAGCACATCCAAAGTTTGAATTTATTTTAAGATATGCCTTTAAAATGTTACATTTTACCTACTCTATGACAGGCTTTCTCAGATTAGACAAAATTCCTATTACCTGCTTTCTTGATGATCTTACTATTCTTTTACTATTTATGATATTGCTTAGAGAAAAAGCAGTTATTTTAATTGCTAAAAAGAAACCAAGAATTTATATAAAAAAGACAAAATTAACTTCCCTTCAATATTACACTGGGAATTCCTATACTGTAGTATAAGCTCTGATATTCGTAGCACATATTTTCCTTATAATTAATATTGATGTTCTCTTGGGATATTTCCCAATTTTCCTTTGAAATATGATTACATTAAAGTCTGATTTGCTTTATGATTGTTCTGGAAGAAGAACAAAAAAACCCCCAGTAAAGATTAATACCACACCAAGTCTGAACTAATCCGTATCAGTCAAAGTTGCAATTTTATGCATCAATCCTTGCATACTTTACATTGGTTTCCCTATATACCACATACCATTGTTGGGAAACAATGGTATGTGGCATATATATATATGCATATATATATATATATGTGGCATAGAAAACAAACATTCAACAACTGTGGAAATGTATAGAAACAAAAAGTATTCCAAGAAAGCTCTTGTGTAAAGTATAGAAGATTACCTTAATGGTGATATGCATAAATTGTTGCCTACACAAAAAGGGATGAAGCATTTTTTAAAGTCCAGAACTACAAGATAACATTCAGAAGTAGCTCAGATGGATCCCTCCCTATATTCCTGAACAATAAAGAGGGAAAGGATAAAATAATCAGATTGCAAAACCCTGACATAAAACACAATTCAAGTCAAAATAATTTTAATGGAGTTGACTTCTAGTTGGATTCACAGCTCCACAGTTGGCCTTTGGAAGTAAGTGCTTGAACCTTTTACGTTACTTGTAGGCCATCCTTGTAAATTATGTTTGGCTTGTATATTATTTCATTATTTTATTTTATTTGTGTGTAGACTACTGTGTGAGTGGCAGAAAGAAGGAAGCTTTTTCCTTCAGTGTGTTCCCTGAAGTGAGCCTTGTTACCAGATTTCTTTTTATTCAGGTTTATCTTTCAAAAGGAAAGGAAAGACAGACAATCTTGGTTAAGCAGAAACTACAATGGTTAAAATATGGAAAGTGAGTTATGTTTATCTTATTACATTGTTAATTACTCTGAATATTTTCAGATAAGATATATTATCTTCAAATAAAAGGCCAATCAGTTACCCAAAACGTCAGTATGTAAAATTAGATTTAAATAGCAAAGGAAACCTGTCCAAGCATACTGAAAATTCACTTTAAAATATAAATCAAAAGTAAACCTCAGTAAACCTATTATATTCTATCTTGATTCAGCAGATTTGGTAACTAAGGCTGATTAATGTTGCAGAAAAACTGTACAAGTAGCAGTTAATTCTTGTGTTCCATTATGACAGAAATAATAACAGAAGCTAAATAATTATCTATATTAAGAGACTGTTTGTCATGTAATTTAAATGTTTTTAAAGGAAATGTTTTAAGGGAAGTCTTCTGAGATCAAGTTTATGTCCATGCACATTCATACAAATATGTATATAGATATATGCAAAGCTAGGAGAGAGAAGGCAGAAAGATTAGAAGTGTGTGGATGATCACACAAATACTCCTACACACATATACATACACACACACTTTATCAGTGAATGTGTTGGTATGTAGTATAGATTTGTTGAAAATGGAATATTTCGTTCATTACTCCACAGATCAATAGACTTCAAGACATAAAGATGTATTTCTCATTTTCAGAGACATACACATATTATTTTAAAAATCAATTTAATTAAAAACTGAGTGGTTTTGTTCTATGCAACAAGTCATTAGCTTCCCTAAAGCTAACCGTCATTATCTGATCATGGAAGTCCTGAGATGACATCGAAGTCCTGTTATGTCAGTGCCTTGGTGCAATTCCCAAGTAAACATGGAGCCACAGTTGCCTGCTTTTTGTTTAGGTCACAAAATATGCCTGGAGCTACTACACATTATATAAGCCAGGACTAAATTATGCAAATTTAATATAACAAACCTACAATAATTCTTTTCTTAAACTGAATACGCTAACTTCCAGGATCATTCATTAAACTAAATGCAACATAAATAAATACAGCACACATGGTGTACTTTTTATGACATAAAAGCTTGCTGTAAAGCACACTACAGGAACTACTATTACTGTATATTTGCAAATGCCACTGGGATTTTGCTGATAAATTATGAAAAATTCCATACATTTATCACATGTGTGATTGCAGCAAATTTTGGCTACTTATAACAATATACAATAAAGCAATTTGAACAACTGTCCATGGTAAAAAGCAAATAATCACAAGAACAATGAAAACACTACAATACTAAATTAATATATCACAGTATAACATTTATTAGTCTTATAACAACACACAATCCACACACAGCAAGTTAATATGGGAGCCAGGCTGGTGTAGTGGTTAAGGCACCAGGTTAGAAAGCAGGAAACTGTGAGTTCAAGTCCTACCATGAAAGCCTTCTGTGTGACTTTGGGCCAGACACTCTCTCAGCCCAACCCACCTTACAGGGTTGTTGTTATGGGGAATGTAGAAGGAGGAAGATGTGTTGGATATGTGTTAGATATCCACCATAAGGTACCTATACAGTTTTGGTTAAATTTTTCTGGGTATTTTTTTATCCCATAGGAGGCCAGTTTCAGAGATTTTAAGTTTGTTGATTTGATTGGACTGAATAGGACTCGGCTAAACTAGAATTTCCATCACTAAGCAAAATGAAAATAAGTATGATGTCCCATGACTGGGCCACTTAGTGACGGACGTTCTCTATTCTAAAAATCCCTGGTTACTGTTGTTAAACAAATGATGAAAATTGTTATGTGAAGACCTCACATGACTGTGATTTCCTAATGGTTTTCTCATTAACTTGCTTGTGGAAAGCCAGCAAATCTTGATTTCATGGCACAGCAATGGTTAGAAATCCAGGTTGGTTATTAAGTATTAAGATCATGGTGCATGACCATGGGAATGCTGCAACAGACAGGACTTTGAAGACCAGCTGTAAGTATCAATTGTTCAGCACCACTGTAAGTTTGATCACTTAAGAAGCGGTCATTAACTTAGGACCACCTGTACTTGAACAGGATTTGGAGTAAACTTTGCTCTCTGGCTGTCTATCAGTCTCTCTCTGCAACATTTAACAACATAAAGTTTGGCATTATTTAATGTTACACTTAACATGTGTTCTTCTTATTTGATTTGTAGGATAGACCCTGATCAGAATCAGAATAATTTTATTTATATACCGCCCGTCTCCCGAAGGACTCAGGGCGGTGCACAGCCAAAATAAGACAACAGAAATACAAAAGTTAAAAAGATATTAAAAGGT
>JANHZT010001857.1:22095-32196 GCA_032468215.1 Stegonotus admiraltiensis | reverse complement strand
AGTTGGCCACACCCACCCAGGTTTTGTGGCTCCCGGTGTTTTCTTTTCTGTGGGAAACAGGTCCAAATGGCTCTTTGCGTATTTAAGGTTGCAGACCCTTGATCTGGACAATTCAGAATCCCCATAGACCCATGATGGTGAACCTATGGCATGGGTGCCACACGTGGTACATGGAGCCATATCTGTGGACACACGAGCATTGCCCTAGCTCAGCTCCAGCACACATGCGCACGCCAGCCAGCTGAGTTTCAGGCTTTCTGGGCCCACTGGAAGTCGGGAAATGGGCTGTTTCCAGCCTCCGGATGGCCTCCGAGGGGTGGGGAAAGCCGTTTTTGGCCTCCCCAGGTTCCTGGAAAGTCTTTGGAGCCTGGGGCAGGCGAAAAAATGGGCCTACAGGGCTCACCATGCCATCACGTGCCAAAAGCAGGGGGATCATGGGGGGGTCACATGCACATGCACGGGGTGGGGCGCATTGAATTATGGGGGGGCACATACATGGGCGACCTTGCCACGCTTCCCCCGCTTTTGGCATGTGACAGCAAAAAGGTTAGCCATCACTGGACTAGGCTGTGTTGTTTCTCTGTGTCATATAATATATGTGGGTATATGCATAATTTTGTATTTATTTTGTCATATTTATGTAGTGTACATTGAAGGAGATGACCCTTTGAGAGCTGTATGCAATGAAATTTCATTTTAATGTATGCCAATTAGTGTACATTTAAAGTGATAATAAAGTTACTCTAAGTCAATTGCTGGAAAGCTACAGGGGCAGAGACTTTTCAAATAAGGGATCTCATAGTGTTTATCCTAAATAAGTACAAGGGAATAATTCTATGACTCCACTTGAGATAGATAAGTAAATGTGCTTCTCATCTCACAGTTGCATGAAAGGTTATGCCTAAATAGTGAAAGGTCTGGATTATATATTTTGTGATCATTGATTGACTAATTTATGCTCTTTTACTTTCCTAGTAAGGGTTATAGCTTTTGTTTTCTTGTAATTAATTAACTAGCAGTATCTAGTTTTCACAATAGTGTGTGAGTTCTTTTAAGACTCTTCTCAGCCCTATGACAGAGCAAAGAGGATGACTGTATCATCGGCATCAAGGAAGATTGGAATATGCCTCTTGGCCAATGGATGAACCCACGTTAAAATATGAGATCACTGAATTTATATAAAAATTAAAAAGTAGTGGGACTAGAAAAATAAATCAATTATTGATCTTCACACTGCATCTAACCCCCGGCTGATGTTACTGTAAAAAATATGATTAGGTAAAAGAAGTCTTATGTTGATAGTGGTAGCCAACAATTTCTTCCATTGAATTTCTCTTCAACTAAACTGATTTGAAATCTGAAAAGTATGAGTAATTAATATTCAGGTCTCACTATTTCTGTGGTCTGATAAGAAACGTTAGAACTAAATTCTTTCGACACAAAGCTGGAGATCAAACAAGGGAGTCTTATTTGTCTCATTCTTTTTCAAACTTTTTTTCACTGCAGATCACTTTTATTTTGTTTCTTACTGTACATTTTTCATCCTGGAGATCCCATGATGAAACTGGGCACTGGAAGTTAAATGCAGAAGCTTATAAAGTTCATTCAGATTTTTAAAAAAATTAATAAACACAATCCAAGTGACTATCAACATATCATTTCCCAGTGTATGATACAGGTAGTAATCCTATACCATACAACCTGTTACTTAACAACAGTTCAAAGTTACAACAGACCCCCAAAAGGTACTTTCACACCAGATTCAAAGTTCTGACAGCCACACACACCCAGAGTCATGTAATTGCATTTTCAGCATTCAGCCTACATTTACAGCCATTGGAAAAAATGTGTTCACATAACCACAATTTACGATGTTTTTTGCTGGAAAACCAGCATTTATTTCTGATTTCTGGAAAAAAAACACCAATTGTGGAGAATGGATTTGCTCAAAAATTGCCATGTTCACTTAACAACTGCTGCAAAAAAGGACATAAAATTGGGTTGGTCATATGATGACCCACTTAATGACCAGCATGACTTATGACTGCAATTCTAAGCTCAATTACAGTTGTAAATTGAGGAGTACCTATGTAGGAGACAGAAATAAGGCAATGTGATAAGTTAAAACTAAAACCACAAAAGCCTGAAACACCAAGTCATGTACCTTTTTTCCATCAAATAATACCGTAGTCCTGAGGCAACATTCTAGCATTTTCAATTCTATCTAAAAGTGAGTACCAAGATAAAAGTCAACACCCATTATGTGTATTATTGATTTTAAGTAACTTGTACTACATGAGATATAAATGGGTGGGAAAACTATAGTTGGCTGATACAGCACATGTTTGAATGTAAAATATTTTACAGTCAAAGGGACATAGTTTCAAGGCAGCTTATCTTGAAGTAGGATGGAAAAGAAATGCTAACTAGGAAGTTGCTTCACAACAGCGTAAGTAGAAGTGAGCTAGATGGATTAATAATCTCGCTACAAATTGTGTACAAGGCAGCATCCACACTCCTAGCATAACAGCTACCTAATCCACGCTTGTTTTGTACTGGTTGCACATTATATACCTGTAGCTCTTCATATAGTCACACCATTACAACATGGGTCCCAAAGAGGTGGATTTTAGGAATCATACCAATTGCATGAATACTAAGGGAGTCATAATCCACCCATTGTGGAAGGTGCTCTGAAGTAAGTAAACATCTTTAATAATGTACCTTATCATTGAAAACAATCATCTGAAATTACTTCTATTTCCTGTTGTGAACAACAGCTTTTCTTTCTCATTTAAAAAGAAAAATCAATACACAAATGAAGACTGGACATACATGAATATTCTTTCTCATTATGTTGTATGTAAGTTTAGGTAGCTTATGAAACTGCAATTCGTGTCCACACAATTGATTTTTGTTAAATATTTATTAAAAATGATCCCATGATGCTCACCTGTCTTCTATGATCTACCCATTTCTTTCCTGAGTAGTAATTATGAGCATTGGTCATCTGTATACACTGGGGTGTGTTTCTCTTCTTTATCCCTGAAATTCCAGAATTTCAGATCTATAAAGATTCCTAGTTGCCATTTCCCTATCTGAACCTTATCATGTTTTAAGATAATGAAATAAGCCTTCCTAACAGTATTTGTATAGCTCTTTAGTAACAATGAAAGAAACCCTTATTTCCATGGAGATATTTTCCCATTGAGATCAAGTAAAGCAGATTAATATGCAAAGGACATTAATTAATCTTCCTAAATTGTTAATGGGTTGAACACTTTGAGTACACAAGAAATGTTATTTTTAAAATAAATAAATACATACATACATACATACATACATACATACATAAATACATAAATACATAAATAAATAAACGTTTGCTTTCTAGCTATTAAATCTCTCACACTGGACAAGCACACAGCTTCTGTAAAAGTTCCCTTCTGTTTTGAAGCCAAGTATAGCTAGTCCTCAACTTACAGAGGTTGGTTTAATGACTGTTCAAAATTAAAGTCACTGAAAAAAGTGTCTCATGACCGTCTTCCACACTTACAACCGTTGCAGCATCCCCATCATCACATGATCATAATTCAGATGCTTGAAAACTGACTCGTATTTTATGACAGTTGCAATATCCCAGAGTCGTGTTACAATCGTTTGCAACCTTCTGAGAAGCAAAGTCAATGGGGAAGCCGGTTCACTTAACAACCCTGTTACCAACTTAACAACTGCACTTATTCACTTAACAATTGTGGCAAGAAAAGTCATAAAATGGTGCAAAACTCATTTAACAAATGTCTCACTTAGCAACAGAAATTTTAGGCTCAATTGTGGTCGTAACTCAAGGACTACCTGTACACAGAGGTGAATCATGGAGCTAGTTAAAAAGTTAAAAAGAAAATTTATTTTTAAAATTAAAAAAACCTTTATTTTTCTTTTATAATAAAAAGGAAAATAAGAAAATAAATAAGTAAAATAAGAATAAAATTTAAAAAGTTATTTTAAAATTTTGAAAAATTGCATGTATGTGAAACATCAGGTGAGACAACTGCATCTTTGGAGTTTGTACTTCTCTTCCAGGTCTTTCTTAAACTCATCTCTGCCTAAACACATGATTCCCATTAATGTATGTATGAGCTAATAAGTAAAATATGAAGATGTTGTGTAGATGTTTCCTTGTTTACCGAATTAGATTAATATCACCTTTCCTTCAGGAGCTTGAAGCAGCTTATTGGAGCTTCCTCCTCTTATTTTTTTGCCACAATAGCAATCCTGTGGTTGAACTGAGATACAGTGACTGATCTATAGAAGTGCCTACTTTAAATAAAATCTACCTAGAAGCTGACATTAAGATTGCAAATGGAATACAGAAACAGTCAGCCTCTGAAAACTGACTGAAATAATCTGAGCTGCTTCACGTCAATGTTATCCCTTTTAGGTTGGCTCTATGTTATAAGAGATTGTTTGAATAAAATATTAATCTGTATGTTTAAAGAGTGATAAGAAATAATATATTTGCTATAATAAAATGAAGAAATAATATAATTCCTGTGTGTTCCATTAATAATACGTAATCGTGCAGAATAGATGTGTAGTTAGATCCTCAATAACTTTTTATATTAATCCTTCCATGCTTTGGGATCTATATTTTGATTCATTGCAACCCATCATGCTTTCTCTGATTAGAAAAATGAATAAATAAAAAATATCTCTACAGAACTTGAACTGATTTACAGAGAGAACCATTCAAGCTATATTCTGTCCCTAAAAATGAAATAAAGGTAATTTCCTTTGACATTGACAAATGAATACTCTAGGGTTGAGTTGTCAGACTGAGTGCTTTAAATGCAGATCAAAACTTGAAACACTGAGATAAGGAACCTTTCAGGCCTCTTACATTACAGAAATATTAAAAGGTAGGTGTATATTTTGTATTGTTGCTCACATAGTCAGCCAGATGTTTAGACTAGATGTGGCATTTTTATCCACCTATTGCGTCCTATAAAAGTTATCATTACAAGATGTAGGCTGGTCCAAGTAAAGCTACCACTTGCAATTCACTGATGGTAATTTTATCAATGTTAATGATGTTCAGTGGTATTCCAGATGATTGTACCCAAGGTGCCTATTACTATTGGCACTATTTTTGCTTTATTTTGCTACAGTTGTTATATTTTTATTTTGTATTTTGTGAATTTCCACCCAGTACTTTCTCTTCTATTCTGCTGTCTCCAGGTATTGCCATGTTCACTGTTCAGATTTTTTTTCTTTCTTATTGACAATTGCTGTGGGTGTTAAGTGTCAGGTGTTTCTTTGAATTACAAAGTCCCAGAGCACTTCATTTTCTGTTATTTTGCCTGTTTTTGGGTCCCAACAGTTCTTGCTTACAGGCAAATGTATTTTTCAAATGAATTGGGAGACTTGTAATTAAACCATCTTCAAAGTGGGCACTGTTGGTGTCAGATTTATATCCCAAAATTACAGTTCAATTCTTTATATTGTCAACTACTTGTGCAGTAGCCTTAGTGATTTGATAACTTTCTGCACTTGGTTGCATCTCTGGATTACTCATCTTCTTTCAATTACTTGAGTAATTTGTTCATTTTGGAATATAATTGATTTATAAAGTGAACTGTTGTTTTTAAATACTCCTCCAAAATAATCTCCATCTGGCTTAGATGTCTTTGATGTTGCTTCACCTTCTGTTTTTCTGCTCCCTCTTGTGGTCAAAGAATAAATATTTTTGTAGATCAGCTGCTATCTTTTGGCCAACCAAAACCCATTAAAATTGGAAGATTTTAGCCAACCACAACAAACAATCCTAAACTGCAAGTTATAACTAAAAATCTCAAATAGAGGTGACGAATTCATGAAAATAACAAAATATAACCATAACTTTTCAAATCTTTACATTTTTCCATCAACATTAGAAAGAAAAAAATAGTCCACAGTTCTTTATTTTAGCTTAGCTCCAGCAACCCTTCTCCTCTTCATTCAATAATAACAATGTCCCAAAATAATGCAGATCTTCAAAAGAAGTAACAGGCTATGACTGAAAAGAATCTCTTTTAGCTAAGTAAAGATAATATATTAAAGTATTTGAGTAGTGAAAACCTACTCAAAGACCTACTGTACATTTGAAAACTAAATTCCCAAATGGCTATTTTTTCAACAACAAAATGACTCCAGTCCATCTCCCATCTTATGGTCAACTCACCCAGCTACTTTGGAGCATTGCTCCAGAGACTCCTTGCAGACCAACACTGTATGGAGGATATTGAAGGGTTATTCCAGGACTCCCCATAATCCAGGAGTCATATAAACTCAGTTCCTTGTTTCTAAATTCAAAAAGTTTAAATCTGGAAAGAGTTTCTGAACTGGTCAGTGTGGAACTGGACTGGAAGTCCAAGCAAATGCTATTTCTTGCAGATATTCCAAAGCACCATTGTTGCTCATTGTCATGGTATTGTTTGTAGCCAGTCTGTGCAATTATTACTATGATTATGGTTCATTGCATAGTCAGTGAGATATTTAGACTGGATTTGGAATTTTATCCACCTATTGACACCTTCTCAAGGATCTGCAATAGACAAATATTGTTGTTTGATGGTATTAAAGGTATTACCACAAGACGTAAGCTGTTCCAAGTAAAGCTGCCTTTTGCAATTGATTGGTGATGATTTACTATTACGTAAACAAAATTGTGAAATTACAGCTACTAACTGCTGTCTTCTATTCTACTATTTCCTGGAATTGCCACATCTTCTACCCATACTTTCTTCTTTTCAACAAAAACTGTAATGTACAGTTAAATTCACAATGTAGGACTGGTAGAAATTTAATAATTTAAGTCCAAACCAAGGACCTAAAAAGTATTAAGGTAGCATCTAAGAATATAGACAGGTCCAAGCAGGGTAGCTTTTTTGAAAAATTGGGATGTTCAGGTGTCATAATTCAATATTTTGAGATATTGAGGAAATACTTTAAATATTGCTTTGAGGGCTCTAACCACAATTGCCATACAATGGATTTATATTATCATAAATATTCAGCTTCAACCTGCGAGTCCCAGTATTTTGGGGGTTTTTTCCAATTTTTTTCCTCAATCCTAGTATCACCCATTAGAGCAACAATTAATCAGACTTTGTTTTCATTGACTCTTATATCAGGCATGTTTTGAACAAGATGCCAGTTCTGTTTGAATCTTAAAGGTCCACAAGGTATTAACCTGCTCATTTTCCAAAACTTTTTCAACTTGATGGCCCCAGTAGTTTTTCCTACCTTCAAATCCAAACCACTGGTAATGTTTCCAGTGAATAATTCTGGCAGTTCTGTCATGATGATGCTTGTAATCAGCTTGTGAAATTTTACTATAGCCACGCTTCAAATAATCAATTGTTTCATCTGTTTTACTACAAAGGCAACATTTGCTGTTGTTTGTCATAGTTTGAATTTTCATCTTCACGCAATTAATTAACAAAGCTTTTTCTTGAGCTACTATAATAAAAGCTTCAATTTCTTTCTTTAACACTTCTCATCTTAAACAATTCCATGTTGGGGTTTTATTGGATTTTCTTTCTATATCTTTCAAGTATTGACTAAATATTGGCTTGTTCTTCCAATTAACAAATCGGTTTTCAGTTGTCTCTTTTCTATATTCAGCCGTCACCTTTGCTGTTTCAAGAGCCTTCCTTGATTGACTTCTTCAATAAGAGTTTTCGGCTTTTTTAATGTAGTCATTCAGACCATTCTTTTCTTCCTCCATAGGTTGTTTCTCCTATAAGCTCTAGGCAAATAGAGATGATCAATATCAATTTTTGGTTGCAAAGCATGGTGCATTTTGATTAGTTTTCTCCTCTTCCAATCCACATTATTAAGTTTCATCTTGATCCATTCCTGCTGCATCTGGAATAATAGAGACTGCTCAGGTATTAATTGGTTTAATGATGTTTCCATCTTTGGAAACATCATTAGCTTTGATTTCAAAATTTTCTAAACTCTGAATATTTGGTAGAAATATTTTCTTTGATTTTATTATTATTGTCCTGTACTCCAAATATATGTAAAGGTAAAGGTTTCCTCTGTCCAGTTGTTTCCAACTCTAGAGGTTGCTTTCTTAGTCAAGGAAGCCAGCAAGACATTTCCGTGGTCATGTAGGCAACATAACCAAAGTGTAGCCAAAGTGCACAAAACACACTTTTATCTTCCCACTAAAGTGGTATCTATTTATCTACTCGCATTTGCATGCTTTCAAATTGCTAGGTGGACAGGAGCTGGGACAAGAATGGAGTCTTACCCCGTTGCATAGCACTCAGATCTCAAACCCGGATTGTCAGCTTTCCAGCTAACAAGCTCAGCATCTTTAACCACTGAACTATCACACCACCTACTCCAAATATAAAACCTATACTGCATACTGCTGAAATAAAATGTTTCCTCTAAAATCTATTTCTATCCTTTGAGAAGAAAGTACCAGTGAGTTCAGTGAAGCTTTGTACTAGTAGTAGGGTTAGAGGTTTTACAGTGCAAATCCATGCAGGTCTAGTCAAAAGTAAATTGACTCATTAAATTTCATGGGTTATACTTTGGAAAAGTGTTCAAGGGTTACAGCTTAAGCAATTGAATTTTGCAGACTGACTTTAGATACACTACATAAAATAAGACCTTATTTTATAATATTATATTGCAAATATTTCAATATGTATATATTGCAGAGTTGTAATATGCAATATTGTCTTTCTTATAAAGGTAATTTACCTTTAAAGACATTAATGTATTATTTATATCATGTAAATACATATTATTTGAGCCATTTGTGAAACTTAACTTTTCATAAACAAATATATAGGCCAACTGATTGTTTATCAGAAGTGATACTTGAAACTTAAAGAAAGCTAGAGGTTTACACTGGGAAATGTAATTTTAATATCTCTTAACATAAATTAAAAACCACAGAATACAGCGAGCAGAACATGTGAGCAGAACATGCTATTCCCTCGTAAAGAAGGCAACACTATTTAATTCAGTGTTTTTCAAAGCAAAGCTGGCTGAGGAATTCTGGGAGTTGAAGTCCCCAAGTCTTAAAGTTGCCAAGGTTGGAGACCCCTGCTCTAGCCATCAAAGTATCTCTTCCAGTCTGAACAACAAATAATGATCTGATACCATACATGCCCTTAGTTGATTCAGTATTTGATCTTGATACTATTCATGGAAAACTTCTGAAATGAATCAAAAAAGGATGCCATCATTATACAAAAAGATGCTGAGCAAATAGAAACAGTTCAGAGAAGGCAGACAAAGACAGTAAGGTGCCTGATGTCAAATCCTATGTAAAGGAACTTGGTATGTTAGTTTAAAGAAAAGAATGACAAGGAGAGACATGATAACACACTTCTGACACATGAAAAGATATCACAGGAAAGAGAGAATTGATTTATTTTCTGACATCTGAAGGTAAGACAAAAACCAATGGAAGGAAGCTTTATAGTGAAAAATCCAAACTTGAATCAAGTTGAAGATATCAGAGTTTCCTAACTGTGACAACTCTTAAGGAATGGAAAAGGCTGCCTCCTGAAATTGTGATGCTCTATCACTGGAGATTTTCAAGAAAAGACCAGCCAGCCATTTGCCCAATATGGTATGAGGATTCCTGACCAGAAGATTGACCTAGATCATCTCCAAGTTCTCTTTCAACTCTATGATTATAAGAGAATATTAGTAGTTCACCTTCATGTTATTCATAACATTGGCACAGAATTTATGGTAACTATCACAAAAACAAATGCTTAAATGTATATTTGGACAGTAAATCCATAAAATCTTTCTCTTAGAAAGAGATGCAATCGGGTGGGTTCTACTTACCTTTACTTACTACTGGTTTGCAACATGAGTGCGCGTGCGCATGCACAGATCGTCAATTATGACATCCGGCCGGGGTGGGCGGAGCCTCCCGACGCTTCTACTACAGGTTCTAAAGAACCGGACAGAACTGGGATCAACCCAGCACTGGATGCAATGAATCAGAAACACTACCAGGGATGAAATGTAAAATTTGTTGCTACCAGTTCTGTGGGCTTGGCTTGGTGGGGGGTGGGGGTG
>JANHZT010001854.1:152034-167931 GCA_032468215.1 Stegonotus admiraltiensis | reverse complement strand
CTTGGCTGTCTTAGGAATTCTGGGAGTTGAAGTCCACAGGGTGTGAAAGAGCCAAGTTTGCCTACCACTGGTCTATGTAATGTGCTAATTTCAGTACTATGTAGGCATAATTTGATGATTAACCTTGGAACAGTATGCTGCATAAGATTACGTAAAGTAGAGACAGAATACATAAGGAAGAGATAGCAATGTCAAGCAGGCATCCAAGGAAGAAAACTGGTCAACTATTAACCTGCTGATAAATTGAATTGACCTCATTCTTGAAGAGCTTTTGCAAGTTACACAAATAGATGTCTTGTTGTAGACACTATTAGGTTCTCTACACCAAACTGAGTCTCCCCAAAGCAGTTCAGTGACCAAAGGACACTCTAGGCCTCCTTGCCAGAATCCCTTTCTCAGGCAATTGACTCATCTTTATATGCTGGCAGCTGTATATGAGGTCAGATGCTCTTTTCAAGTGGACATATTTATTCTTTTGCCAGCTGTTGTTGAAAATATGTCTTTTTCCTCCCTGTTTTCTGCTCTCCTCTGGAAATGGGAAAGAAATATCCATGATGGGATGATCAAGGTCAAAACTACTGTATGGATGTAAAACCACCCACTTCTTCTCTCTCTATCTTTTTCCCATCTTTACTTTAGGGTAGCTATGCCAGAAAGATGAAATTCAGAGCAATCAGAGAGGCAAAAACAGGAAGTCTTTGATGTCCTAATTTGAAGGCATTGGTATTCATTTGTAAACCTCTTTCTGGTTTTGATATGGTACCTGACAAAATGTGTCTTCTCATGTGTTCCTATAGATAGTCTAAGCCACGAGTATCAAACTGACGGTGTCACGTTTCCGTCATGTGACGTTTCATGATGTTTTTCCCCTTTGCGGAGTAGGGGGTGGGGGTGGCCTGCGCCTAATGCATTCGGCCTGTGGGCCACCAGTTTGATACCCCTGGTCTAAGTTATCTATAGGAACACATAAGATAAGATAAACTAAAGGTATTTTCAGAGACCCTGTTCTGGGTACTTCCCCTACTGAAGTTTAAAGTGAAAGGCTAAATTGGAGAGAGAGTGACTTCTTCCTGCTTGTGCCAACATTAATTTTAGTGGTAGTCCTGCCTAGCCTTGTTGTGTCAACATTACTGTGCTTTCAGTGGTAGGCAAGGACAGTTGTATTTTATCAGTGCTCTTCACAGCTCAATGAAGTATTCTCTTCCTATCTATGAACCAGCAGAAAATTAAATTGGCATACCTTTTGCTGTCTCTATTATTTCAAACTTCATCTCTTCTGGTTTGCAGATGTAGGATATTTTTTGTTCCATTTCAAATAGGTAAAATGTAGTTTTTCCAAACCTTTTCAATATCTTGGTTGGGCAGAGGAAGGGGGAAACCATCAGTCAGATCACTGTTGTGATTGCTGATGTTTTTAGCAGATAACTGAAATCAAAAATTTAGCCATCTGTCAAATCTTGCTACTTCTTCACTTTTCACTCCCCAGTGTGAGGAACTGATACTTATGCTGGAAAAGGTAAGAGGAAAGGAGGAGAAGAAGCTCTCTGCCTGCCAGGAGACTAAGCCAATCTCTAGCTTAGAGATCTGAGTCAACTGAAATAGCTGCTATGAATAATAGCAAAAAAAAAATTAAAAAAAATAGCCAGACAGAATGAAAAGGGCAGAATCAAACAACATGCCAAAAAGATTATGTACAGTTACTATAGTATGTTCATATTTATTTAGATTTGTTGGCCATCAAACCTGAATGCCCTCTCTGGCATAAAGAATAAAACCAGTAAAAGCTCATTTTCTGTATGTGATATACAGAATAAAACCAGTAAAAAAATGAAACCAGTAACAAACTATGTTGGCAAATATAGCATATTGGGGGAAACAGCACTCAGATATCAATCTTCTATTGTTCACTACAGGTAGTCCTCAACTTATGACAATTGAGCCCAAATTTTCTGTTAAGTGAGACATTTGTTAAGTGAATTTTGCCCGATTTTATGACCTTTCTTGCCACAGTTAAGGGAATCACTGCAGTTGATAAACTAGTAACCCAGTTGTTAAGTGAATCTGGCTTCCCTATTGACTTTGCTTGTGAGAAGGTCGTAAAAGAGGATCACATAACCTTGGGACACAGCAACAGCCATAAATATGAACCAGTTGCCAAACATCCAAATTTTGATCACATGTTCATGGAGATGCTGCAAAGCTTGCAACTGTGAAAAATGGCCATAAATCACCTTTTTCAGTGCTCTTATAACTTTGAATGGTCACTAAATAACTGTTGTAAGTCGAGGACTACCTGGAGTTGGAATCACAAATTCATCCTGACTTCTGGCCTGTTTGAAAAGCAATGGTTTTAGAGCTTTTCTGCAAAATAGCAAGATTAGACCCAGATGAATTTCCAGGGTGATGGTACCCCGAGGAACAGATTAGTAACAGAGTGCTCATGGCCCATAAGATAGCATTGTTTAACTGTTGGGACTCAGAGATTGCCTACTCTTCCTGATTAAAAGCATGACTAACATTCAAATGTTTTCAGTTGCAATTACAGAATACCGACTTTGGAATGGTTCATTAGAAACCTCTAAAATTCAAAAAGCAATTCCAGAACTTCAAACAGTAGTTCTTCCACAGCTAATCTTGTCAATTGCAGATAGGATAAGATAGAAAACACACATAGTTTGGGAGATTCATTAGGAGGGCAGATTATGCAGCAAATAAAGTAAGCAGTATAAAGAACAGTTTCACCTTCAAACAAGGTGCTTTGTATTTTGAATAGAACCACTGAATTCACTGTAAAAACAACTTCTGCAACCTCCTCCCCACCTACTCCATTAATGCCACTGCATTGCAATATCATAGAAGGAGAGTACAAATCTTAAATTTCTTCTCAGGAGTAAAACAAAAGATATTTTCTTTGAAGTGAAGTAATTAAACTCAACTCTGTGTGTGTGTGTAAACTAATTCAGATTTATTTTTCTTTCAATTGGGGAACATGATGAGGACCGTATTCATACAATGCACTGAACTGCAAACTAGCCAGTCATGTTAGCCTTTTAGTCCAGCATGTTGTATGGACGTAGGGAGTCACCTATGTGTGACTTGGGTGGCTATATAAATTTATTATATAAACAAACAAACAAATAGAATGTTAAATGAATCCTATTTAAGGAAACTATGGGTTAGTGTGTTAGATGAACAGAGATAGTGTAGACAGTTTGATTGCAGTTGTTCTGTGTCTGATTTTGGTACCAAGGCACTACTTTACATAAACAGAAGGAAGCCCATGTAGTGTTTTCAGTAAAGTGATACCATACATGACTATGAACCAAGTAGGAAAGGGCTCTCTACACATCTCTAAGACAATACAAAGCAATGTCACTGTAAATTTGCTGGTCCTGTTGCCAAGCCTACCTGCCTCCATTGTGTCTGATCCATGACACTGACAATTGTATTGTCCAGTTTAATGAATAAGTGCTGCTTTACTATTATGGCTTGTCACCAGCCAGTGAGGAAAACTTCCATAACCTGGTATTGCAACAGAGACAGGTAGGTCACCCTATAATTCATATTGAATTTTATTTTATAGTACCAGTGATTTGAACTGATCATAGTTTCATTCAGTAGTAACTGGTGATCAGAAATTGAGCCTTTGGTTATTCCAGTAGGAGATGCTCCAGATTCAACACTTTGCCCATTACTATTTAACATGTATATGCTAAGACAAAGAGTAATACATTTACTTGTGAGCTCCAGTGCTACTAATTAATGTTCCCAGATTATTTTATATGAGCTAAACCATAATGTGAACAACTACAGGAAGACTATAAAAATCTTTGACTACAATGACTTGTAGAAAGAGAGGCAAAAAGTAGCATCATAGAGTGCTAGAAGGAAGTGCAACAGAAAAGAAGGCTCTTGAAAGTTCTCAAGAAAGCTGATACCACTACAACCAATTATATATTAATTGAAAAAGAACATAGGCACTTCTGTAATGATCTTTTTGCCTCAAAAGTAGCTATCCCAAAATACTACTGTTCAGAGGGCTAGTCATTAATGCCAAAAAAATGAAAACAATGCAATTAGTTTGCAATCAGCCAAAATCCTAGGACTAGACTCAACCATTTCAGAAGTTTACTAAACATATGGAGAAATACCAGCAAAACTACTAAGCAAGCTTTTCAATGACTGCTTAGATATAGGAGGTATCTATAAGCTATGGAAATCTTCAAAAACAATATATTCATCAAAACAGAAGATCCCCAAAAGATTACAAACTATTGCCCAATCTGCCACCTTTCTACATCCTTCATGCATGTGATTGGAAAAATAGCTGCATGAGCATCAGCCTTGGGAGTAAGCTGGTTTGTGCAAAGACTATCCAATCAATCAACAAGCACTTATATAAGATCAGCCAGTTCATAGAAGAAACATGAGAAGTCCACCGGTTCCTATGTCTTTTCAGTTTGTCGACAATATACAAGCATTTGATAGTATATAGATTAAAATGCAGTTGTAAAAATATTTTAAAAATGAAGGTGTTAATAAATAATATACCTGGGTATTGCAGAAAATAATTGCAGACTGCTTAACCAATGTTATACAATTTATCCATCCAATGAATATCCAAGGATCCAAAAAGGTGACACAATCTTCCCAAAGCATTTCACAGCAGCTTTTGAAAAGATCTTCACAGGGCATAATTGGGAAGAAAGAAACATTAATATAGACAATGAAAAGCTCACTCCCCTTTGGATCAACAATAACATTGTGATTCTTAGTGTTGAGGAAGCTGAAAAAATGCTTAAATGAGCTGAACGAGACAAGTAAAGGAATTGGAGTAAAGATCAATAGAAACAAAGCTCAATATGTACTCTACCCATTCTGCCAATACCATGAAATGAAACTTGGATATGAGAAGCAAGAAGAGGTGAACACATATATCTTTGCCAAGAACTCAATTTAGTCAACAGAGTTGACTGAGAAATATCGCACAAAAGAAAAGCAGCATGAGTTACCTTTAGTCAAGAATTCTCCAACGAATTGCCCACCTTAAGACAGGAGCAAACACCTCCAACAGCATAATCTTCCCAGCAATCTTCTATGGATGTGTCAGTACTTTGAGGTAGCCCTTGCTTTCTCCATAGGGTTGCAACAGAAAGACTGAGGTCACTCAATTGCATTTGTGTCTAAGGCAGGACCAGAACTCACAATCATTTGGTTTTTAGCTTAGTGCCTTAATTTTTATACCTAACCTGCATTCATATCCTTGCTTAATCAAATTTATCTATACTAAAGTTTCTTTAAACTCAAGCTGTATCATCTTAATTATATCACTTTTTGAGTTTTATATTGTTACAGTAAAATTAGTGCTGTTGCTTTTAGATTTATTGAAGTGCTTGTTGAAAATAACTGGAATTCCTATCCAGAGTTTGAGAGGCTATTATCTAGTTGGTAAATTACTATTTGACTGGAAAAATAAGTGGCTACCCATTATTCTACAAAAAGCCTTAACAATCCAAACCTGTTCTGAATATTTAAAATTTCTTTCAATTGTTTGTTATGGATACCTTCTTAATTATTAAGTGTGTTAATTGTAGCTCTTCCCCAGAATTAATTCTAATAAAGCAGGTTCGTGAATTGTCAGGAAGGGATAGAAATTTGGCCCTACTATTTAACCAGTTTGCACATTTTTGTGTTCACTTTTAGAAGTTACCAATTCTTCTTCTGGCACTGAGCTGACATTTCTATTCTATTGCTTAATTGTAGACATATCTTGATCATCTGGTTCTACTAGTCAGCTGGCTGAGGCATTTTTCTTGTAACATTTGTGTGTGTGTGTGTGTGTGTGTTGGAATTAGATTTTACTTACAGATTTTAACCTCTCTGATACTTTTTTTCAGTCTTAGTGAAGTGCATTGCTTTTTTTTACTTCAGGTTGTTAGATATTCTGACATTCTGATTAATTTGAATACAGAATTAGTAACTTACATTCAATGTTCTATTTAACACAACTCAAAGGGACATGGCTCCAAAGTGAACTCTTATCTGTAGCAATCTTACCATCACTTTGGAACTTCCCACAGTTGTGCAAAACATCCTTCTGCATAGCCAAAAGAACAATTCTTCTCTAGAGCTAATAGAACAAACTTGTTTCAGCAGGCATTGGGGACTGATTATTAGTTCTGTTGATGTTCAGTTTAGGTGGCTGTCTTCTATTTTTATGGATATTATATGCTACTTACAATTTATAAATGGAAATAAATCCTTCCAAATAAATATATGTGCAGTCAGAAAGATGGAAGTTAACTGTGAATGTGAGGAATATGGGCAAATGGGCAAATGAGCACAAACCCAAAGACCTTCCTTCCCCAGAAGAAATAGTGAGATTGGCTGTTCTCTTCTTTGTTGGAACTCTGGAAAGAAGTGAGGATGTGAGGTGGGAGAATAAAGGGTATCAAAGAAATTTGAGAAATGAAGTGCAAATGGAAAGGAGATGTGTTGGCAGAAAAATGGTTAAGATTGGCTGGTGACCAGAGAGAACTGCCCCAATCCACCTCTGTTCACTGCCATTACTAATCACCTGATCTCACTTTCAGTTCTAAGCATAGTGAAACACACAATGTAACAGGAAAATGTGTGCTTTTGGATATGATTGCACCATCATTAGTATAAGTAAGGATGTTTACATGGCACTGAAGATAATTTTTTAGCCATTTAGTTTTTCAACAGTACTTTTACTGGTTTTTAGATGGTAAATTCAAGAGATGCACTAAGCACACCAACTGATTTAGTTGCACAAGTGGGAAGCAGGAGGAACTGCAGTTTAGCTATGACATACGTCTATGGAGATTCTCAGTCATCCAGGTCATGGTTGTCCCAAAGGTGCTTTTTTCAAGAGGGAACTGGACTTTCTTGTTTTTCTTTGAAGACGTTTTGCTTCTTATCCAAGAAGCTTCTTTTGCTCTGACCATGGATGAGATTTGATTTTAGATGGTAAATTCAAGAGATGCACTAAGCACACCAACTGATTTAGTTGCACAAGTGGGAAGCAGGAGGAACTGCAGTTTAGCTATGACATACGTCTATGGAGATTCTCAGTCATCCAGGTCATGGTTGTCCCAAAGGTGCTTTTTTCAAGAGGGAACTGGACTTTCTTGTTTTTCTTTGAAGACGTTTTGCTTCTTATCCAAGAAGCTTCTTTTGCTCTGACCATGGATGAGATTTGATGAGAAGCAAACGTCTGAAGAAAGTCCAGTTGCCTCTTAAAAAGCACCTCTGGGACATGATACCCTGTACTTTCTAGCAACACTGACTGCTCATCCTGCTGAATTGTACAAGAAAGGGCTCGATTTTTGGCTTGTCAATCTGTTTTGTCTTTTTTAAGAACCCAAAAGTTACCAATCTGACCGAAGTAATACATTAAAGAACTCCTGATCCTTGGGCTCGATTATGACATCAGAACTAAACAGAGTTCATTTTAGGATCCTTCCATCTTAAAATCGATTTTCGTTTCTGCAATCCTTCTGATCTGGGGCAGGGGCAATTCTGAACGCCATAAACCGATTAAACTGAATAATGTTCGAGATCGCTCAGACGTAGCTCTACATCCCGCTCCATCGCCTGCTGCGCCAGAAACAAATACGAGACGGTGGCCGATTCCGCCTCACGCAGAGACCCTTCCGCTCCTCCCTTTTCGCTTTTTCCCGGCCGGGGCTTTCAGGAATCAAACGACGGCAGTTGCAGTTGCGCAGTCCGGTCGCTAGGAGGCCTCTGAGAAGGGCCGGCCTGCTGCTACTGCTGCCGCCGCCGCTTTGGGCGGGTTGGAGTATCAGCTGACTCTCCTTCTCCTTTCCGAAGCTCCGCTAGCGCTGCTGCTGCTGCTCTTGCAGCTCGGTTTTCATTCCTCAGCAGAGCGGGGAGGCGAAGCGAGGCGACCGGGCGGATATCTTTCGGCTGTCTCCCAATATATTTTAAAACTAGTGCCTGAGCTCCAGCGTCCTTAGCTGCTGCTTTTGCCCGCGATGCTGCCGCATTTAGCTTTTCTGCTGCTGGGAGCCTCTTGGACAGCGGGAGCTTTGGAGGTAAGAGGCTCCCCATTACGTTCTTCTCCCTGTTGCTACGACAAGAAAGTCTTTGTTCGCCGAGAGCCTCCCGCAGCTTTAAGCTGGGGCTTTGCCCCGAAACTGGCCGATGAAAGCGGCCTGCTGAGGCTCGAGAAGAAAGGGTGTGTTCCTCGATCCGCGCCTCTTCAGAAATCCCTGCTTCAGTCTGAACAATGGAGAGAGGAGGCTGGGCGGGCTGGGACGAGCGGCTTCCAAAAATGCTTCTCTTGCTCACTTGCGGGTAGCTTTGGGCAGCCTTTCAGCGAGCGTCCGTCGACTCTGGGGCGCTTCCGAAAGGTGGAGAGAAGGGAATCTTGCCTCTTCTCTGTTACTTAGGAAGCGGGCAGGCTCTGGGATGAGAAAGAAAAGGGGGCGCGAAGGGGGAGGGCGAGGCCCCTTGTTTCTGCCTCGCATCCATCCTTTCTGGAATGCGCCAACTTGGCATCGGTGGATTCGATGCTTTGCTTTGCAAAGATGAATGGGAGGGGGGAAGGAGGGGAGATGAGTTTCATGTCTGTCGCCGGCCGCCGTTCAGTTTTTTTTTCCTGTTTTTTTGATTGCCTTTACGCTTCTTCTGTGTTGTCTAGTGTGGCCGATCTGGGGGCGGAAATCGAGAAGGGGGATGGGGGCGTCGCCTGTGATGCTGGGGCCGGGAGACCCCATCCTCCGGCTAGGCGGTTGTTACCGCTCGCTCATCACTGCTTCCCCCCCCCCTTCCTCGCCCTCGCAGGGAATGCAAACAAGAGGCGCTCGTTTTGGGGATTGCCCTTCACTCCCGCCGTGCATGGAGGGGGTGGGAGGAGGAGGGGGAGGAAGTTCTCTCGGCTCAGGTGCCTGTGGCTCGGGCAACTTCAGTACTAAGGCATTAATGCGTTGCGGCTCCTGCGGAACAGCCCCCCTCCCGCCTTTGGGTAGGGGGGGCTTTGCTCCCACCAACTGTGACCCTCTCTGTCCCTCCGTGTTTCCCAGTCAGGGAGAAAAAGGGGCATTGTGATGGGGCCACCCTCCGTAATAAGGTCGTCTAGTTTATCCTGGAGTGCGTTGCGGGTTTGGGAGGCAGGACTGGGAGAGGTTGGGGGAAAGCAGAAATCCGCCCATATCACCCCAAGAGGCTTTCCTTTGGTGTGGACATGAAGCGCTTCGTACACCGAGAGGCTTTCCTCTAAGGAGGGGAGTTTGGGGAACCAGATGAAAGGAAATGGGTTGGAGCGAAGCTTAAGAGCGAGAAGATGGCGCCTCTGCAGTGCAGTAAGGAAACGCTGTAATGAAAGCTGCAGACCGAAGCAGCCCTCCCACCGCTAGGTGTTTTAACAACTCGGCTCTTCCTTTCAGTCAGCTCGCCCCATCAGGTAGTGAACGCCTGGTGGAATGTTTTTCGACTTCAGCATCCGGAGTAGAAAGAAAGGGATGGGCGAGAACGAGAGGGAGTGCCAGAGAAATCTTTCCCTGGGTGGAAGGACCGTTTCCCCTCGATTTGACTTGGCGTTTAGTTCTCTTTCTCTTAAACGCCCCCCCTCCCCCTCTATTCCTCATTGCTGTAATTTTGCAGAATCAGTTGCACTCAAACCGTTGGGCTGAAGCTGGGCTCTGCTCTATATTAGACTGGTTTGTTTTTCCTGGCATTGGCAAAAGAGGATCTAAATATGCCACACTCTCTTTGAAAACTTAAAAAACAAACAAAAAGTGGAGGGTCTTGGAATTTAATTTCTTGAGCCTGAAGGTTAAGGCATTTGGTGGGTTGGGTATACTGTATATTGGCCTGCAAGGGAGGTTCAAGATCTTAGCTTGCATGGAATAGTGTGAGCTTGAAATTGAACATGGTTCTCCTTCTGACACCCACTCCCCTCAATGAGCTGAAACTGACTAGCATTTTCTCCTTGCTAGTT
This sequence comes from Stegonotus admiraltiensis, assembly GCA_032468215.1. Classification (NCBI taxonomy): domain Eukaryota; kingdom Metazoa; phylum Chordata; class Lepidosauria; order Squamata; family Colubridae; genus Stegonotus; species Stegonotus admiraltiensis. Next base: position 157,946 of record JANHZT010001854.1, on the reverse strand, counting down.
ATAGAAAATTGAGATAAGGTTCTATGAAAAATTGAGACAAGGTTCTGTGTGAAATTGACCCAAGTGACAGAGATCAGTAGCGTTCATAGGCCTTAAATTTATTTTCCATACTATTATTTTTTTCCATCTTTTCATAATACTGGTTACCATTAAACGAATATTGTGCTAGGTTATGGATATAAAATGTGAATTTTTAAATTTGTGAAGGTCGATTCACTTTATTTTATTTTTTAACTCTCAGGAGGGCAGAAGGTAGAAAAGCAATCTCCTGTATGTATTTTGCATCCTTGCTTTCAGGCTGACTTGTCTTTCCATCAGTGCGTTAGGTCTTGTATTTGTTGATGCAAATGAGTCTCATTAAGTTTAATTCCTTAGTAGGTGAACACAGGATGGCACATTAAGGTTATAATCCTACTTTATGCACACTTGTTCTAGAAATTCCAATTAAATGAATGTGACTCATTTTGAAGTCACAATGTATAGAATGGTGATGTAGGATATACTTCACTAATATTGTGTGGGTGGACAGTAAAGAAAGCAAAGTCTCCAAAAGAGCAACTAGTTGATCTGTTTGTTAAGCATTATTTTTCGTTTCATATGCCAATTGTAGAATAGAAATACTTTTCAAATTGTTTGTATTTGAGGTTTGACTGTCTTTTCCATAGTGGTGAAATGTATTAACAGATCTAATACCCACTGAAAATAACTTGTTCAGACCTGCCTATGAAGTTTGTAAAAGGCTAGGAATTAATTTTTTGTTCAATTTTTTAAAAATGGTACTTTTTTATTCCACCTTTTTGTACAATGAATTTATGTTAACTTTCATGATATTTCTTCCAATTTCAAAGATTAGGTCTATTTTACACATAAATAATAATAAAATTTACGGGAGTTAAGTAACAGGTGTCATACCATGGATCAGACTTACATGTTGCATTAAGCCATGTGTTGGTTCATTTATCATATTCAACCATCATGTGGTTGATTTCATTTTTGTTTTCTGTGGTATGTGAACTTAGTGTTTAATGTACAAGGTCTGTATGCTGTCCTCTCCATGGCTGCATATAGTATGACTATATGCAGCCTTCTAGTCAAACTTCTATACTTCTAGTCAAAGCACCTGGAATACAGCAGATTAGAAATGACTGGGATAGAGTTTAGGATGATTATATCCAAATTTATATACTCACTTCATGAGAAAGATGTGGCTGTTTAGCTGTACCTTATAAAGGAGCACACTTACCATAGTACAAATACATATATAACTTTGATTCCCATCTTTTTCTAGTTTTATGAATAAAGCTATTTTATGAAAATGTAATTTACCTTTCAGTAGATATACATGTCTTCCTTCCTCCGCTCCATTCCCTTTTTCTGAGTGTTGCTGCAAATTATCAGATAACACACTTTGGTTTGATTTCATTGTGTTTGCAATGTTTTGACAAAAAAAATTATGAAGAAAAAAAATTCAAAAAAATTAATTATAACCTTTAGTGACACTTAAATGTTGAAATTATTCCAAGGCTGAGTAAGAAAGTTTTAGATTTTTGAAAGTAAAGAGTTGAAAAATAAAAATGTGTTTTTTCTCTTAGTCTGAGCTGTCCTTTTAAAGAATTAAATATAGTCTTTTATGTATAAAAGCTTAAATAATAATAAAAAAGCTTAGATATCCCATACCAATATACGTCAACCTATATATGATATATATTGGTGTGGGATTTATTACCTGCAGGTGATGAAAATTTGCTTTCTTCTGTGTGAAAGTACATCCTTTAAATGGTTTTGATGTTCATACATAATTTTAACTTTAGGGCCAAATTTATTTATATTGTATTTTAGATGGTTTTTAATGTTTATATTTGTGTTTTTTATTCTGGCTGTACACCGCCCCGAGTCCCTTGGGAGAAGGGCGGATATAAATTTAATAAATAAATAAATTGAATGAATGAATGAATGAATGAATGACAGATCCTTCCTATGATTTAGATTGATTGTGGACTAGAGCAGGGGTGTCAAACTCAAGGCCCATGGACCGTATCCGGCCTACAGGGTGCTTAGATTTGGCCCATGGGGCTGCCCTGGAAACAGTGAAGGATTGGCCCGTGGTGCCTCTGCCAGCAAAAACGGAGCTTGGGAGGGCTACATGCAACCCTCCCAAGCTCTGTTTTCGGCTGCAACGGCCTCCTGCAACACTCTGCCAGCAAAAACAGAACTCGGGAGGGCTGCACACAGCCCTCCCAGGGTCCATTTTCGCTGGCAGAGGGCTGCAGGAGGCCGTAGCAGCCGAAAACGGAGCCTGGTAGGGCCGCACGCAGGCTGCAGGACGTTGAGCTGTCCACACTCACCCCAGCCACGCCCATTTGGCCCCCTGAGGGCCCTCAATGAAATAGAGTTTGACACCCCTGGACTAGAGAGTTTGAAGTGTTATATGTTAGGAAGACATGTTATGATAACAGAATGGATTTAAATCTAGGAAGGATGCTGGGCAATCCATGACTACTTGCTTTATGAAAATACCTTTAATACTAGTATTACAACATGTCAGTTTTCAAACTCTAGGGTTAGCTGATATACTTCATTTTGTGATGCAAAATGTTCAATATGTGATAATACTCTATTTACTTAGAAACATATTGGATTTTATATTAATTTCTCAATTCAAGATTCCCTTTGCTAATGATGATAGCACTGAAATACCGTACTACAATGTAAAACAGAAATGTGTTATGAAATGCATTGTTTCTTAAATCATTATACATGTATATCTCTTTCCTATTAGAGTCAGATGGCAAATAAGTCTAAGAAAATCTGTTATTTTGTTTTGATTTGCCTTTCAAGATACATTTTTATGTGATAATTTATGGTACATGCTTGCCTAAAGGAGAAATAGCTTTAGTGATCATTGTAAGCCATAGATATATCATAGGCTATATATCAGATGTGTAGTGAAGTTCTGGACCTCCATTTTCTCTCCTTTACTTTAGATAAAAATAGTGTCCACCATATGTATGAACTCTGAGATATAAAATTTGTCCAGTGATTATTAATTTAAAAAGGATGAAAGTTGATGTTTTTATGGATTTAGTGAAATTTTGAACCTAGTAACAGTTAGAATCTACTGCTTTCAGTGGAGAGACAAGATCGAAAAGTTTTAGGTACAATCTAGTGAATGTTGGTTACAATAATGCCTAACCATCAATGTATAAATGACCGATTCTCTCTGCCTAGAAATAAATCAATTCTTGCTCTCCTTTCTTGAGGATTTATACTGCACAAATATGCCATAATATTTATATGCTTTAAGAATATGAATGACTGTTCTTTACCATTATAAATTCACAAGTGTCACTCTATGTCTTCTGCTTTTAGTAGAGCAGTTTTTCATCACACCATACTTCATGAAAAAGAGAAACTAATTCCAAATTCACCTTTCCACTAACAGAAATTTTCATACAGCTTCTTTTGCAAACGGAACAGTAATTCAACAGTATTTAATTATTTATTCAATTTATATGGCCACACATCTCACTCTGGGAGGTACACAATTTAATATAAATAAAAACATGTTACTGTACTAAAATAAACTTTAAAAATAAAATATGATTACCCAGTTAAATATAAAAGGCCTTTAACATAGCCAGGGCCTGTCACACACCTGGACCCCCCAGATTTGGACACAGTAATACTGAATGACAGTTTTGGCAGAGATGTAACCCATTATGCTACACGTTTAAAAGTCAGAATGTTGGACTTTTAAGCCATTTGTTTGTGGCTTAGCATGTTGTGTGAACCACCAGTTTGATTTATTCATTAAATGAGGTTTTCTTCTTCCTAAAAAAGTATTGAAATGGGTAAGCGCCATCTCATCCCGGTGCACATGTGTCAAGAAGTACATGATGCTTCTATCTGTTGTGTCAGCATTACAAGTGAATAATACATTAAATAATGCCTTAGTCGCTTCCTGTTTGACTTATTACAACATACTCTACATAGGGTTGTCCTTAAAAGAGAATTGAAAAGCCTCAGATGATTCAGAATGCAGTAATATGGGCAATATTAATGCTTCATGTTGTGCCCAAGTAACACTGCTGCTCCCCCAACTGCAGGCTTTCATCCAGTTTCTCAATTTAAGATGCTGGTTGACACCTTTGAAGCCTTTGTTGGCATGGGGCTGGGTTTCCTGTACCTCTTCCCACTGTTTTATGTCCAGATCACCTGATGGGGTAAAGTGGGCGTGCTGTAGGTCCCATTGGTGAAATAGTGTCACTTGATATGTCCTGGAAAGCATGCCTTCTATGAAATTATGCCTCTCTTATGGAAGCGCTTCAGTTTAAAACATAGATGACCGTGACACTGCCAGCCTTCCAGAATCTGGCACCAGGATGCTTACCGAACTCTAATATGGGATCTCTATTTCCTATTTGAGAGTCAGTTTGGTTAATGGTCAGGATAGAAAGCATCAGGTTAAGCATCAGGATAGAAAGTGGCAAACTGTGAGTTCTAGTCACATCTTAGGCACAAAGCCAACTGGGTGACTTTGGGCTAATTGTTCTTTCTCAGCCTTAGAAAGCAAACAATGCACTTCTGAAATTTTAGCAAGAAAACTGCAGGAATCAGGCATCAACACTGACTAGAAGCCACAAGAAAAAGTTTTTATTCACACTGTGAATTGTGATTTTCTTCTGTATATTTATGTTTGCTGCCCAGAGGGCTTTTGATAGCTGTGTGGCCATATAAATATGTTAAAACAAAAGTTTTTGTTTTTATAAAGTATTTATAAAAAGTACTTTAAAGTACTTTTCCTATAAAGTATAAGTACTTTATAGGAAAACTGCTTCCGTCTTTAGATCTGCATGTTGCAGTGCAAAGTGATATGACATATTCAAAGATAACAGCTGCCTGTTCTTCCCACCAGTAATCTGCACATGTGAAGCTTACTGCTAGGCACTACACTAATTTTGAAATAGCGCAAGTGGTGTCTGAATACGTATGCTGCATCAGACTTCATCCATCCATATTTGACAACCATTTTTATGGAGCAACACAAGCATATGAACCACTACTAAGATAACTAAAATATCACTGAGCAAGCTTAGGTTATTTAATATGTGTTTCAAAATAGCTGTGCTGTCTCCCAGCATGTTTTAATATATTTATTTTCCTAGTTAAAAATATACTAAATGTGCCTAATGATTCTTCTACTTATGTTGGTAACACAGTTATGAAGGTGTTTCATTTCTGAATTGCCATGAATGCTATGTTTATGTATCAAAATAAATCAGAGTTGATAATTTCAGCACCCCAGAATCAAAATTTCCATTTGAAGTTTCAAACTTATTTAGAGTGTTTTTACAATTCTCATTGAGAAGATAAATACTGTACTGACAGTAGTTTGCTGAATTGGATGCCATAGTAATTTATGGTTAATCCACTTTACCCAAATAGGAGGAGAATAACATTGCAGGACAGGTGAATTTCTCTTTCTCCCTCTCCCTCCCTCTCTCTTTCTTTCTCTCTCCCCCTCCCTCCCCTCTCATTTTTTCACTTCATTTAAAGATTATACAAATACTTAGTTTTTTTAAAAAATGCCCTAAAATATTGGAAATAAATACTAAAAAAGTTTAGTATTTAGGAGTTGTAAGGTTGAATTGAATTATAAACTCTTTCATTCCAAATGAATCTGGTTTTAGGGTTAACTACTGAGGGTTAAATTGGCAGCTTGATTTTTCATGTGTCTCATTGTGAGACCTGAAGTAATAAGTGAGACCAGGGGTGGGCTTCAAAAATTTTAGCAAGGGGTTTTCTGCCCAGTTGCTGGGTGGGTGTGAGCACGGCCTAGTCCAGGGGTCTGCAAACTTAAATACTCAAAGAGCCATTTGGACCCATTTCCCACAGAAAAGAAAACACTGGGA